>VXAY01003081.1:1054413-1076360 GCA_013399855.1 Oxyruncus cristatus | reverse complement strand
GGGGCCGTGTCCCGCTCCGCTCGCCCGTCCGTCCCGGTGACCCGACGGGCGAGAAAGCCCCGGGAAGGGCGGCCGGTCCTTGCCGGGGCTGGGCGCTGCCTGTGCCCAGGCGGGGCGAGGCGGCTCCTGCCCCGCCGGCCCCCGCCCTTCCGCAGCTCCCCCGCAGCCATCAGCGGGCCGGGGCGCGGCCGCGGAGGGGACGGGAGAGCTCCGAAGGGCTCCCCGTCCTCCCCCATCCCCGCCGGGCCCCGCGGACGATCCTGCAGCCGCCGGTACCTGCGGCAGGTCGGAATGGCGGTGCGGAGCATCCCGGCGCCGCCGCGACTCTGCCGCCCGCCCCCGTCCCGGGCTGTACCGGCGGTGCAAGGGGGTCCCCCGGCACCGGCTCCGGGGGGTTACACCTGCTCCTGCAAGCCGAGCCCTGCGGGCAAGGCTCTTCTAGGAGCAAATCCGAGGCCTGCCCTTGGAGGACTGGCAGGATGAGGCCTTTATTTTTTTTTTTTGGCTGGCTGATATTTACATAATATCTGCTTAAATGTGACCTCGTCCCTAATTGGAGGCTTCCTTTCCGTTTTCTATGGCAACACTAGGGAACAAATCACTCGGGGGGGCTGGGTGAGAGGAGTATCTGCAGACACTGTGATTTTTCTCTCTTAGTTCCCCATCAAGACTGGTTTGTTCTAGTGAATGGGTGAGATTTTGAGAAAAGTTCTTTCCCTCAGCCCTTAAAGCAGTTGCTAGGCCTGCAAATCACTGCAGATTTGGAGGAGCAGTACATTAGAGAGAGGATGAAGTGGACAAGGGTTTAACTAACAAGCAAGAATTATTTCTGTTAGGTATTTACGGATTATCGGTTCGTATTTACTAGTCTGACTGATGACTTCCATGCACCACACTGCCTAATCAAACAATCCGAAGAAATTATGCTAATTTTAACTGATGGTACTTATTTATTTTAAAATGGATACAATTATTAGAAGGAAGTCCTAGAAAATTTTGTAGGGTGGAGGAAAATGAGTCCCACTTAATTCCAAGATTCCTTTTGCTCTATGAGCTCCCTGCCCTGTGCTTAGGACCCATCATGTAAACGCAGTAAATGTCTCTTCTTACATGGTTGGTCTCAGTGACAGTAAGCTCGATGTGCATATGTATTTATGCAGAAATTGGATTCTGTAATGCTTATTAGGGTCTGCTGTGTTTCATCTCTGTGAGATGCCAGCTTCTGTTTCAGGTTTTCTGTGGCAAGGGGGGAATATGCTTTGTGTTGGTTTTCCAAAGCCTGATGAAAATAAATGTTTTGTGATTGTAAGACACACTAATTCGTGGCGCATTTAGGCAGGAAGATTTTTATAAAGAATTTTAAATTCCGCTTAATTATCTTTTGAAATGTTTTTTTTTTGTTCTGCATTGAAAATATATGTGCCTTACTGTAAATAATGCTAAAATGAGTTATTCTGATACACTAACTGTGATACTCTGTTCAGCCTGGAACATTTGTTTTCAGTATCTGCTCTGTTTTTATTTCTTGGTGCACGGGAATGACTCTATTTCTTGTTCCTGCGGTAGTGTGGGATCTTTTGAGGCTTGGGTTTTTTGTTTCTGGTTGGGTGTGGGTGGTTAGGTTGTTAATACAAAGTGAGTAGATACTTTGAAGGTTTAAACAGAAGGGCCAAGAATCCTGGATCTTCTAGAAGAGGTGATTCCTCTTACAGGTGGAGACACCACTGTTTGGAGAGGTGCTCTACAAGTTCAAGGAGGCCACCCCTAGAACTCCTCTGATGAGGCACTGGGGTTTAAGCCTGCTACAGGTTGAGATAAGAGTACTGTAAGAGGCCATTGCTGTAGAGATTTCCCTGACATATCTAAGCTCTCTTGCATGCATATATGCTTTTAATTTCCATTTGCTTTTTGGAAATGCTCTGAGCAATGCTCACCCTCCACTTAAATGGATGTTCCTGTCTTAGCTTGTTGTTACAGGAATGCAAGAATTGGAAATAACCTCAAAAGAGGCTGTGTGTTGAACCTGAGGTACAAATGAGGCTTGAATTGGGAAGAGATGTGCTCTGGTAAAATGTTAATCTCAGTACACCAGGGATCGAATAGAGGTTCCTCAGAATTTTTCACTTAGACATCCATCTCATTCAAGCTCACTTTTTGTTTTCCATGGTTAGTACGTTTGTGTCCCCAGCACCATCTTTGTTACAGTTTGTCCCTGCCAATTGCTGCTTTCAAATATTATTTGTTAGTATGTAAATGTTTATAGTTATCTTCACGTATATTTTTTTTCCCTGTGGAACATTTTGATGGAATCATGATAGAAAATAGATGCGGGGGTAGCAAGTATATGAAGGAAAGAACTCGACCTGGGCCATGTTTCTGGGCAGTGTAAGGTCAGATGGTGCTGGCATAAATACATGTCAGGGAACAGAAAATATTGAAGAATGTGAGGTTGGATTGCCCCTTTGTATAGATGCAAAGTTTGTTGTATGCAGCCTCCATCTAAGAGGAGATATGGGCAGGTACCACTGATTACTGTGTCTCTATTTATCTAGTAGTTTATTAATTTTGAACCAAAGTTCCTCTGCCATTAAGCAAAGAAAACACCAAACTCTTCCTCATGTCCTTGTCTGCAATTCTGATTCTTTTTTTCTTCTCAACTTTCATTAGCTCTGTTCTACTTCATTTTAAAGGGACAATATTCCGCCTTAATTGCAGCTTTGTGTACTGATATGCACAAACGCATTCCATCTCTTTTGTTTTTCATTAAAAAAAGTTCCATATTGAGAACAGTTGCTGATTTATGGTACTTATTGCAATGTTAGTCAGCGTTAGTAAGGAAAATTGTTTTCATGGTCATTGTTTCATAGTTTATTCACAGGTTACAATAAAATGTCATTGAGTTCATGATCTGAAAAAGTGGGGGTTTTCCATCTTGGGAAGTCTTCCTCCTGTATACAAATGTAACTTACTTCTGTTTAACTTTTGCTAAGATTTTTTAAAATATGAAATGTTATCAGCCTTAACTTCAGTAATAGGGAAAATATCTATGGTAGTTCAATAAAAATGGTATAGATTTATCGTCAGTGGGGCCAATTTTTAATCATTCTTTTTCAGTGATACTTCCATCCCTTTGCACACTATTATGAACCAAAATTTTTTTTTTTTTAGCACAGAGAATGCTTTTGTAGGCCTTTCTTAGGGATTGCTAAAACTTGGTTGGTTACTTCCTTACTTGAAATATTTCATGTCTTTGTTCATCTAATAAGAATGGGACCTGAAGAGAAACTTCTGCTGTGTGCTGGTGTAGGTGATGTCTTCCTCTTTTCCTTTCAGCACAACACCAGCCTCACAGATGTGGCATTTAATTCCACAGCTACCTTTGAATGTGTTCTTTCTTTACCATATAGGCTCTAAAACACACGCATAAAAGCAAAGGAAGAGCCAAATGTATTTGGGAAGCTCGGACCTGTAGCTGCTAAGTTAGACAGGAGTAGACAAGGTACTTAATATAGTGAGGAATACAGTGTGAATTTTGTTATTTTATTTTTGTTGTTTTGTTAGGCACAGAATCTTGTAGTCACTATGTATCATTTTCACAACGGGAAAGTATATGTCAAAGAAGACAAAGATGGTAATTTCTAATTTGTCTCTCTGCACTCTCTTGGTTTTAAGAGGGGGACGCCTAATACACATTATATAAAAACATACTGTCCTATTAACATGGTGAATAACGTGATAAACTGAAACCAGTTTTTGGAGGTGAAAGTCTGAAAGTGAAGCAAAAATCACTTAAATGGTGAAATGTTTAGGAATAGTGAATGGACTTTTTTATACTGGTTATATCATCCTCAAAAACCAGTCAACATTGGTTTGCTTTGCTTTGGCTTCACTTTGTTTTTAGTGGAAGATGGCTGAAAGGCCCTTTGTTTTGTTCTGATAAGAGAATTTTGATGTAAACATTAGTTAATTTGTTTCCTGCAGATGTTTTTAAAGACCTATATATTTAGTCTGTGAGCTGGCATTCTGTAATCAGTGTAAAATTAAGAGAGGTGCTATTTATATTATCAGCCCAAAGCGTTCATGTGTTACTTACTTGTTCCCTACTAAATGCTGAATATAACCACAGCTGTAGAGGATCAAGATGTCTCTCATAACTCTTTGAAGTTTCTGCTCTGTTTTCTTCTCACTTTTAGTACATCTTAACAACATGTTGCCCATTTTTTTAGCACCCTACCTTGACAGTAAGGAAAATCAGAAAGCATGTTTTTCATATTTCTTACTGCTGTTTTAACTTAACTTTCGCCTTCTTGGATAACTGACAGTTGCCCTTCATTTCAGTTGTCCCTGACAAGATGTTAGTACTGAATGCTTTTAGTTGCTCTTATGAGAGCTGTTACCTTTCCATTCAGTACGGAAGTGTCGGTAGAGCCACCCGGCTGTATTTCGCAGTTTCACTTTTGATTTGGCACTGATGCTCAGCATGTGCTGCAGATGAAATGCATGGCTTCCTGCGTGTAACCTCAATAAACCGTGTCCCTCTGGCTAAAGTCAACATAGTTGCCAGCTTTCATTATGGGCACTGTCTGCGTATCTGATTGCTTTGACTTTGCTGTGCAGGTGAGGAGGTGGTTTTTTTTTATTTTCCCCCCGTGGGCATAATGCTCTTAAATTTAATCCCAACATCATTTATTTTAAGGTGAAGTGGGCCAAGTGGTATGTTGGTGTAATTGAAACCAAGGTCCTATTATTGTGATTATTACTATTTATATGGTGAGAATAAGAGTGAGCCACTGAACTTCCATGGGTTCTTTCAAAATTACCTTAATTCTCTTCTTCAGCAGTCAGAACAAGGAGTATCTTACCAATCTAAAATAGACTATTTTAATAAGACTTTCCAAAATGTCAGTGATTATTTATCTTCTTTTTCTGTTTTCTATCTACATCGGTATCCAGCATCTGGTAGCTGTTTATTTACTGCACTGTAATGCTTCTGTTTATGCAAAAAAGTGTCCAATATTTTGCATTTTTTCTCACTAGCTTGCAGTTGAACTGCCACGCAAAGGTATAAGCCTTATGCTCTTGTGAACTACTGATTCTCTGAACAAGCTTGTTATCCACGTTTATAAATACTTGTAGCAATGAGATGCATGTGTATCCCGAGTCTAATCAGGACATGTTTCTAGGGTGGAGATTTTACTTTGTGAGACAGTGGTTCTCATTCTGTCTGAGTCCCTAAGCTGCAAATAGTTCTGTGATTTCGAAGTAACTCCTTCGTCTAGTTCTTTCTGCACTATCTGGATGTAAACACTCTGTTGTCCCTACCAGGGTGGAGACAGTGTGTTGTGATGTGTTACTTCTCTAAATTGCTTAGAAAGGAAAGATGAAACCCCAAGAACCTTTTTTCCCCATCAGGGTGTAAAGCATCACTTTCACAATGTTTTCACAATGTTTTGACCTTATGTTGGTCTACCTGAGTCACATCTTGACATTTCCTATAGAACAGATCGTGTCTCAATCATTCATTACTAAGCTTGTTAGGTATAGACTGTATTATAATTCTACTCTGCTAATTTAGTGTAGCAGACCTTTATTTCTTAAAAAAGAGTTTGGTAATTTTTCCTCTTATATAATTTTCTGTACTCCCTGTTTAAGCCAAAAAGAAAGATCTGCAAGTACATTTTATGCCACTTTCTTATATTGATGTTCTTTGAGATTCACTTATTTTAAGAAAGACCAGAGTGATGCTCTATCTGCACTATGGCAAAAGAAAATAATTCAGCAGACCAGTGAGGATGATGGACTTAATTCTCACAAAAGCAGACTTCAGCTTCTCCGTGCAGCATAATCCTTCTCAAGTTAATCATCCTATTAGTTTTTCCATGAGGCTTTGGCCACTACCACGTAGAATGGGGAGGGAGGATGGAATGCTGTGCCCCAACGCTTAGTGACTGTTCTGGTAATTCTGAGTATTTTAGTAAAATGGCAAACTCTTACTAAAAACTTTAATTACACTTACTGTAGCCTGGCTCCTAGCGGAAATGAAGCTTAAATGTCTCTCAGTCCCCTATGACTAATTTTTGCATTTGTTGGCCAATTTCAAACTGCATTTGCAAGAAGGTTGAAGTCTTGAAGATAAATCTGCTGCTCCAGAAGTCAAGATGTATATACTTGACTGGGAAGGTTAGAGGAGCCTTTTTGTATTTTTAATCAAGTTTTACTGATGAATGACATGAACTCAAATTCTTTGCAGTGAGTTACCTTGAAAAATGAGTATTTTTGGACAATTTCTTTGTTCCTGACATCTTATTATGTCCTCTTACTAATGTTTTCTAGTTCAGTTTGGTGGTGGGGTTTTTTGTTAGCTTGGTTGGTTTGGCTTTTGGTGTGTCTTTGTTTGTTTATTTTTAATGGATTGCCATCATATGTTAAAATTTCTCAGGACTTTTTAGATTCTACATTCTGCCAGCTGGGAGGTCAGTGTTATTACTACCTCTTGCAGTAAAACCCCAAAAGCTTTCCTGCATTCAGCTGATTATACCAACCCTGCCTTTATGTTAGTAGCACATGCTCTGTATATATATATTATTTTTTGCAGATTTTTTTGTCCACTGTGTAAGGAAGCTTGAAATATTTTGAGTTTTCGTTTTCTACTTTTTTTCTCCACCTTTTCACTGTAGCCTTTCCTAGATGACTTGCAGTCTAGAAAGCAGATGCCTATTTCTATATCACAGAGGGGAACCATGACCACAGCCATGCTTAGATATATCTTAGCTAGACTGGGTCTGTCTATTTAGCAAGCTATTAGGAATCTAAGTGTTGAGTAACAAAGCTGTGGTTTTCAAGGGTAAAACCAGTAAATGCAGAGAATTTTGTGTCCATTCACAACTGTGCACTCAGAAAATACTCCAAGGATTACCATGCAGCTAAATGTGTTTGCAGAGACAGTGTATCTGATGCACCGGCTGAAATAGAAGATTCCTGCATGCTGGCACTGTAACATAATTGCATAATGATGACAGACTATGCTTTGCAAGGGGGTGTATTGGAGATGTGTCTGATTTAAACAGCGTTTAAGCTCTAATCAGAGTACTTAGTGTACTTAATGTATGTATTGTCCAGGAATTGACAGAGGCTAATCCTTGAAGCAGCACAAAAGCAAGACAGGGTTTTAATTATTTGCTGTTTCCTCACACGAAGCAGAGGAATATGTAAAACCTTTAGAGGGATGTTTCCCCATATCTCTCGAGGTAATAAATACTGTGCATTTCTTACAGATTTAGATCCGTAAATCTAAAATCCTGTCGCATGTCAGTGAAGCAGAGCCTTAAATATCATGATTGTCAAGAATGATAATTCTCATTTGCAGAAAAAAACCCCAAAATATACCACACATTTGCTCTCTTACATTTCTTTTCTATTCTATTCTATTCTATTCTATTCTATTCTATTCTATTCTATTCTATTCTATTCTATTCTATTCTATTCTATTCTATTCTATTCTATTCTATTCTATTCTAATTCTATTCTATCAATTTCTAGCTTTTGTGCATCTGATGCAAAAATGCATTGCTGGTTCAGCTGCCACCATCAGCTGTAACTGGCATGTGGAGTAAGGGAGCTGGAAAAAATGCATGGTCCTGCACTGGAATGCAGTAATTGCCAGCTCCTTACTGCGAGGTGGGACCAAATGTGTGAATCTGTCACAGCATGAAGATCTGTGGAATAACTCTCCTGCTCTAGTTATTTCAGATACTCTGAAATAATTTTTATTGGTTTACAATATATTGGGAGAGGGAAGAATTAAAATGGATGAGGCATTCTGAACTGCCTGTAAGAGGATAACTATTTCCATGGTTGGTTTTCATGTGGAAACAAGTCTGAAGATGCTGTATGGAAAGTAGGTAAGTCAAGAATTCTGAGAAAGATGCAGACGGAGATGAGCGAGTTAAAAGAGTATGCTGCAGAGAAAATAAGAAAGAGTGGGCGTCTACGTAGGCAGCTTTGTTGATGTCAAAATGCTACATGTTCTTATTTTGTTGTGTTTTTTTTTGTGATGGAGGAGTGGATGTTCTGCACATGTCATTCTGTTTTCTGATTTAACATTTTTTTTTTAATGTGGAAGGAATCATTAAGTATGAGATACATTCTTTAGCAGTGAAACTGCACAATGTGAAACTGATTTTTGTGAGGTTGGAATTACACAAACTATTTTTTCTTTTTCCTGTTTTATATTGCCTGAGATACGCCCCACCCCATAGGTGATAAAACTGTTTTTGTGACTTCTCTCTTGCAAAGGCCTTAGCTTTTTTAAGTAGAAAAATAAGAATCCTCCTAATAATGACTGGTTTGATGCTAATCTCAGTTACAGTCTGTATAACATGGATCCATCATCCATACATCCATCAACTTTATTGCATGTGTTCTGAATTTACACTGGATGTAAATAACAACTAGTCAAGGCAGAGAGGTTGACAGTGGTAGTTGCACTCATTGTGACCATGACCTCTGTGCATGGGAAGAACTGCTACAGTTTTGGTGCTTTGATTACACATCTATCATTCTTTAATCTGCAGTCAAATTCAAACATTGCATTTTTCCCCCAGCTTTTAGCCTGGCCCATGCTGCAAGTGTTTCTGACTGATAAAACCTGCCCTGAAAAGTGGGACTGTGAGTTGGTGCTTGTATATATATTCTAAGGATTTTAGTAGATAAATGGGACTTTGGGGCCACAGACCAAAATTTTAGTAATTGATGAAGTGCTCAGATCTTCTTCTATAGTATTCTATATATATGTAAATATAAAACTAATACAGTACATTTATGAATTAAAATGTGAATAAATTCAATCAAGTTGTCATGTAGTTCTGAGACTCACTAAACCTACCTGTGAATATCTGTGTCGCAAAGCTTTATATCATCCATGCCTGTGTTGTTAGGACTTCATTGGTGGTGCTTAGTTTTGTTGTCAGTTCAAGAGCTAAGCCTTCTCATTTGAACTGCCCTAGAATTCCTCTCTTAGCATTTTTCAGTAAGTTTCAGTATTTCTGGGGAGCATTATTCTTCATTCACTGATGTTTTTGACTTTAACTGCATGTGCTTTCTGAGTCTTTTCTATTTCTGAGTATTTTCTATTTTCTATTCAGGCAGAAGTCAGGCCTGGATGAAGTTTTCCAGAAGGTGGACTGACAGTGTAGAAGGCACTGGAGATACACAAACAATTCTCTGTTTCTGAACTCGGAGTTGTTGACTGGTGTGATTTTGCCAGTAGATTCTTGATAGACTGTCACTTTGGGTGCAGGAGAGGTGGTATATGCTTATTGCATCCCAGTCCTAAGTAGATTTTGCACAGCAAGAAATAATTGTGCCTTTGATGCAGGGGAATTCTTACAGTGTGTGCATACAATATTTCCCTCTCAGATGTTGCGCATTGGGTGCACAACAGGTCTTCTTATCTGTTTTTGGCAAATAGGATTTAACTTTCTCTAAGTAACAGATTGTCTTTCTTAATGTTTTGAGAACTTTCTTGTTAATTTTTGCTGTGCCTTGTGAAACTGTACTTGGCTTCAAGGTGTTTGGTGGAAATGCTACATGCCACATGCATTTAGTGGGCTGAAGGCACTGTGTACAAACACCACTGGAATGTGATCATGGACATTGCTGTCCTCATTTTAAGTTGCTATGTAAAGAGCACATATGCTGCTCCAGAGGAAAAAAAAGACCTTACTTTTTATATTTGTAAAAGCCACAGCTTTTTATTTATCATGAAATGATAAACATTTCATCTTAAAGTAAATTTTGATGAGATGAGACTCAATCTGATTGTGTCAAGGATCGATTGAAGCAAACTGCAGGCCTGTTCTCCATATGAGCCTTAACAAGATCTCAATTTAGAGACCTGTGATACACTGGAATTACCTTGTCTTGTGACTCTTCTGGGGTAACACATAAAATTGATTGACTGGTCAATCAAAAGATCAAGAGCAGAGAGATGGCTTGTAGCACATGTTAAAATTCCTGAACAAGGCTTCTGTGACTATTAATAATTCCACCTCTATGGAAAACTGTCCAGTCATTCCAGATTTGTTTCCTCTCTTTTTTCAGGTGAATGTTTTCAGTATGCTCAACTGAGATGTTATGGCTAATTGACAGCAAAACTGGTTCCCTTTGCAATCTGGTTGTGCACACCCACTCACAGTCCTCTGACCACAGATCCCCTGGTTTGTTTCTGCTTTCCTCTCCTTGCCCACTTCTGTCCTTTTGAATTACAGTCAGTATACAAGACCAAATGCTCCCTAGCTTGACATCCCTTTACAGAGATTTCATCCAGCCCATTAAGGACTATTTATTTCTTCAGCTATTTTTAAAACCTAACCCAGCACCATCTTCTCTGCTGTATTGAAGCTTATAGATCACATTGGAGCAGCAGGTTCTGTTATTCACTGGTTAGCCATTATTCTGCAACGTATTATCTAGGGTTGTTTGACTTAGGTGAGGAGGATGTTGGAGAAATGGTGCCAGCCATGTGGCTGAAGACTTAAATCCTGTCTAAATACATATGAATTAATAAACTGCTGAGTCCAAGAGGAGTGTGGGAAATGAGTTGCAGAAAATCCTGGCTTGTAGAGCTGTAGAGTGGCACTGAAGACTGTCAGCTCTTGGTTCTGTCATCTGGGCTTCAAACTCGACTGGATAATACCTATGCAGATGTGAAAATGAAGCTTTATCCTATAACCATGGCAAGCAGAGGTTCAAACCCAGCTCTAGATCTGAGGTATCTTTTCTACATGCTGTTAGTATTAATTCTGCTAATAAACTACTTAGAATAAGCTTGCAATATTGGTCTCAATGGGACTGTCAGGTTAAAATAATGTTTTGTTTTTAGCAATTTACAGTTTCAAGCAAATCAATTAAATATCAAAGCTTCATTACTTAAGCAATTCAATTAACTTTTGCATTTCTTTCTCTGGTTTTGTAATGTTGGAGTAGACTGCTGTGGTGTTTGTGTTGAAAATCACGTAAATAATAATTTTTTTTTAATACAAGGAAAAAAAAAAAGAGAGAGCATTTCTAATAATGGGGGGATGCTATGGCCTTGACCTGCAGAATATGGCCAGAGTTTTATATTCGTGTGGTATGCCTTGGGTATACCTGTAGTGATGCTGCACAATGCAGTTCAGAATTGATGTCTACATTACTGCAACTAGCAAAGAGCCAATCTGCCAGCTGGATCAGAATTAGACTATGCTTCTGTTCCTTAGTGTATGTGTGGGGAATAATAGGCTCTGTGCAGAGATTTATTTCTTCTTTTAATGCCAGGGGAATTTGATTTGCTGCTTCTGTGTTTGGAGTACTGGCTACAGAAGTATGTCAAGGAGACAAAACTATCATTCTGTTCCTGATAAGGCAGAAAGCAGTGTGCTCAAAACTGGTGGTTGTTTAGTGATCCTTCTGCCTATCCACATGTCAGGAAAGGAATAAATTCTTTTGTCGTCCTTCTACGTGATACTGAGCCAACAGGAAAATGGCACGTTCATAGTGTTGATCTGTAAGTTGGAGCTCAGCTTTGCATTTTCTAACATGGCTAAAACTCATTCTATTTTTGATAAGTAGAATTTATATTCTGATGTTTCATGTCTCTGTACAATAATCTGCATATTATTGTATATTTAGTTGATACACCTCCTCTTTTTTCTTCATAGCATTTCTCACTTACTGAAATTTTCTTACTTCTTTATTCATGAAGCACATAAACCTCCTGTGTGACTTGAGTTTCATCTTTTTCTGATATCTGTTTCATTCTACATTTCCTTTTTACATAATTGCTTCTTTTCTTCCATTGAGATTATCTGCCTTTGTAGGAGAGACTATACATTTCAGTCTGCACAGATCATCTGTATGTGCATTTGTGTAATGCACTTTTATGAATATTCATAATGTCTTTATATCATGCATTTTTAATAATATATGTTAGTAATTAGATTCAAATTTACCCTTACAATGACAAAGAAACATATTTTATAATAACTTTACTGGTGCTAAGCATGGAATTTCTGAATTCAACATCAGCTTTTTACTTGCAGATCATGTCATGTTAGATTACTTTAAATTTACAGAGAATTTACAGTGTTTTTGTTTTATGATTTTTTCCTGAATTGCCCTTACACTAAGAAAAGTGACCTTTTTTCTTTCTTTAAATAGCAAGCTACTTATTTTCTAATTTCTGATTTTTGCTCTTAGTCAGCTTACTACTTCCTTTTTCTCTTTGAGTGAGTGCAACCACCCTTCTAAATTTTAAATATGTTATAAATTTTTTATTCAGAGTTTGAGGCTCAGTCAACATGCTGAGTCATTGTTTAATACCAGGTTTTCCACTGATTGTATTGCTTCTTAGACATATAGATTATCTTTCTTGAGCTTGAGAAGAATACTAAAAGTCAGTCTCTATCAAAACTGCTTTTATAGAAAATGGTCTTTTAGGCTTTCCTTCTCAACCTTTCCCCTCATTGTGCACTATATGATCTACACAAAGCCCTAAGTGAAACGTGCTTGTGAGATGGTTCAGTGCTTGGCCCCTTTCGTGCAGTTCATCCAAATGACCAGGTCAATGGAGGAGGATTCATGTCTCCCTTTCTCCCAGACTGAGCTGCATTAAAATTAATGTGTTTCGTGTGAACAACCAAGCCAATACCAAATTTTCTGATAGAAAGGAGTACATTATTTGTTGGGTTTTTTTTCCCTGTCATTGTATTTTTTGATAAAATATTTAAGTAAGGTAAATGTAAATTATTTATCTCTGAGGCACCTCATTGTTTCCTTTGTGAAGAGCCAAATTAGTAAAAGAACTTTCCACTGGACTTTAGATTTATCTTTGCTGGGAAATAATAAGCATTTGAAGCCAAGACACTGTGTTTATGGTCTATTGGCCTTGTTTGTTTTTGGGAATGCCATGTCTCCATGCGTGGTATAGTCACTGTTCTCTGAATCTTGAAATCTTGGACCAGATATAGTAACAGAGAAAGGCATCCTAGTGCCCCAGAGAAAATGTGATGATCAGAAACTACATCTCTTTGAACTGCATTTTTAGTGTTTTCCCTGTATATACAGCATCAACAGACACTGTGTAGAGAAAACAACTGACAATGGAATTCAAACTATTTTTATACATGTATCGTTTTTGCATTACGATTATTTGTTGAGATGAACTTCAAGCTAAGAACCCTCTAAACACAGCCAAATATAGAAACAACAGGTACTGAAATGTATGATGCAATGACAAATTGTAATGATTAATTTGTAATTATTTCTTCTGTTTCTAGATGGGCCTTCTTGTTTCCTACACGCTGTTTTACATTTCATACTGTGCTTGATTTCAAACAGTACTGTGATTGTATTTGGCAAGGTGCTTACAGCAGATGACTTGGGTCAAAAAGCCTGTTCTGAACAGCTTCATCCTTTTCCCTGCTCCTTTTACCATCTAACTTATTGCCTTTTACACACATCTTTTGTCACTACAGCTGTCTTTCAGCGCGAAGGAGTGAACTAAACTGCTGTTAGCATTTCATTAATGCCACTTTTGATCAGTGGGCAGATGTTGCCGAGTGACCAGCGCTCGCCCCGGCCCCCGCTGATCCCACGTTCCATATGTGCCTGCCAGGCAGGTGGCTGGATGCAGGACTCTCAGCTGGGGAAGCCCGACTCTCAGGGGATGCTCTCTAAAAGATGGAGACATTTCCAAGATGGATGAGCATTCTTGTCGGTAGATTTTGAAGGCAAAAAGAGGCCACTGTGGTAATAACTCACTTAACATATGGTTTGAATCCTGAAGCATCTTTCAGTAATTTCTGCATGTGTTCATTGACTTGTAAATGTAGGCATCTGCTCTCTCTGTGAATGCTCTAGTGTCGAAGAACTTATCAATTTCTTTACTTATCTTATTCCATTGACTACTTATTCCCCTGCCTCAAGAGTCTCTTCTTAGTAACACTGACTATGGCTGTGTAGCAAATACAAAGCAAATAAAGATAAAGCTTCTGTGTTATAAATATGAGCTAAATTAGGCAGAAGTTTATTTTTAGGTTACTGATTATGTTGATGATCACCATGTTTAACAAGAGTGTTCTTTGTGCTGTGCAGCAATTTTTACAATGAAATTGTACTCTCATCATTGAGTTGACATGAAAGAGCAGGGAACTTGCTGGCAGGCGTATCTGGGCTAGGCTGCAGTAACTCATTAGAAGCTCCTAAAGTAGGATTACATAAATGGGACCCTATCTTCTCAGGTTAAATATAGTTCTGTAGTTTAATCTAATATGTGGCTGCCATAAAGACTAGGCAGACTGGCAGTAGCAGCCTGATTTGTCCAGCTTTTCGGTGCTATGCTTAAAAACAAGACGATGAAAACATAAATAAAATTCACAGGTGAGTCTTTAATGGAATTCATTGTGAGTTTATCGCTGTTATTTAGGTCATCTTGTTTTAAATGAAAACATTAATTAGCAGGTCAGGTTGGAATAAACTTGAAATATATGCATCACGGTTTTCAGTAATCTGTTTTTTCTTTAATCAAGTTATAAAAAGAATTTCTTACTTTTACTGGTTTAGGCTATAATCTTGAAGGGTGCTTCAGCAAAAGTACAGATCGTGTTAGTTATAAAAATCTACAAAATGAAATGTATAATTTTGTATTATATCACAATCACAAAGAAGTAAAGGAAATATATTCAAAATACAAGCCTCTTTTTTAAACTGCTAGATCTATATTAAAATTATGAACAGAACCATGAACTCCTAGAAGCAGTGTTCCTTAGTAAGGTGTTGAATATTATTTTATTTTGCATTATTGCTCTATAGTTGTACCATTATTTATAAGCACCATTTCCTAGGGACATTATTCATCACTTCCAGTTTCCAGGTTGAAAAAAAAAACCATACAAACCAAAACAGAATCCACAAATGCCCTTTTCCTAACGCGAGAGTTCAGGTAAGTTTTAAATGTCTTTATTTCTCTGTAGGGTCTTACCATCACCTGCAGTAAAAAAATGAATTTTTATTTCATACAGTTAGCAGGACGCATACTTGTGTGTGTTTGTTTATATGGGCCTGTATATATTACTGGTTATACACAGCAGTCAGATGGATTGAAAAGGTTCTTGCCAGTGCCTTGATTTAACCTTTTGGTCTCAAAAAGCCTGTTGTTGGCACTGTGCTGTTCATTCTGACAGCATGAGTACAAATTAGCTGGTGGGTGAGCTGTTGGGGCTCTGAGCAACCTGGTCTAGTGGAAGGTGTCCCTGCCCATGACAGGGGGGTTGGAAGTAGATGACCTTTAAGGTCCCTTCCAATCCAAACCGTCTATGATTCTAAGCAGCACTGCATTTCATGGTGGGAACTCTTCAACTTCTGGCCATTACACCATGAGCTGCATTTCTTAATGTAACATTGCATTTCATCTGTGAACATGTGGGGGCACACTTATGGTCTGTTCCAAATATGAAGTCACTGCCACGTCTGCTGGATGTCCACATGCACATCTAGAATCAAGCATGGTCTGGATTGAGTGAAAGCTTTAGCTGGAGATGTGAAGAGCATGATTCATAGTCATAGTGGCTGGTGAATTTTTTTTTTTCTCAGATAAACTTGTACAAGTGTGATAAGGTCATGCCATGCCCACCAAGTACAGCCCACTTATAAGTTCAAGTTATAGTAATAAACTTATTTTTTTAAAAAACAAATCTGTGAATAGCTGGGAATCTCAGTCTTTCTTTTAGTTCACTGGTGCAGTAAATTTCCTGGGTTTTATATGTGGTTGCATTCTAAACAGAGGCTTTACATTATCAAGTTAGTGAGGACATGAAACAGTTATTTTCACACTCTTTGTTTTAATAACGAAAAAGAAATTTTTGTTTGTCTTAAGTTTTAATTTTAAAGACTAGGAGCTGTGGAAGTCATATTTGGTATATGTGGAATAAACCAAATTCTCACAGGAGGGTTTCCTTTAGAAACACCCCACTGTTTTTATGACAGTCTTCTAAAGACAAAAATTAAGTTACATCATGCATTATAAATGTAAAAAGCAAGGGCTTTTGTTAGTAATGCAATTAAAAACCAGTGGTAAGACTGCTTCTTTTTAGCTTACACATTGCTGGTAAGTTTGTCAATATTGCAGTTTTTCACAATATTCACTGCATCATATGGGACGAATTTTTGACTGATAAATGTTTTTGGGATACTTCTGGGTTTTTCTGGTGAAGGAAGATGATATATCTGGGAACAATACGAAGAAAATATGCCTTTCTGCTAAAAAACAATGAGAATTTAGTACTTGAGACCAAGGGTCCCTTGACATAGGGTATTTTCAGCAGAACTTTCCTAAATATGGTATCCAGTATCAGTGCTGGAGAAAATGTGGGGTATTTTAAAACCTGTAGGGGAAAAATATACTTGGTTATTGCAACAAATTCTGTTTCCATTGACTTTAAACTTCTTTTTTAATCCTCAACTGCAAGACAAAAAACCAAAACCAATAAAAACCTACAAAAGCAACAGCAAAAAACCCCAAGCAATCCCTCCCCAGACCCCCCAAAACCACAAATAAAAAAAACCCTGAAAAATTGAGAGGTTTTATTATAAAATACTTTTTGACAGACACTTTTTAATTAAAACTGATTTCCCTTTTTTATTTTTTTTTTTTAAATTTTATTATTTTGCCAAGCACAGAGCAGCATTTGGAAAGGACTTTTAGTTAACCAGTAAATGTTAAACAATCTTGGCTTTTTGTTTGCTTCTCAGAAAAAAAATTCTTAGATTGCATCTGAAAATACAGCTAATACTTCCTTAGCTTCCACTCAAATTTTAGTTCTTTGGAACAAGGACTGTCCTGTACTATTAATTCTATCTTTGTTGTCAAGGCAATAAATGTGATAATGCATCCAGTATGTTCTAGCATGTGTTAAAAGTATTGTAGACAGGCGACATATGCTTTAACAAGATGTGGCTTTGCTGGTTTGAGTCTGTCTCTCCTTGAGCTTTTTATCTGTACCATCTTAGGTTGGGTTTTTTCATCTGGCTGAGACTCTTACAGTATTTTAACAGCTGTGTTTTTTATCCCTAGATGAAGACAGCATGTCTGTGTGACAAACAGTCCCATTTTCAGCCAGGTTGTCCTTGCATTTCTACAACTTTAAGTAATTTTAATTGTTAATGTTATAAATAAATTACTTTGCCCAGATTAACTTTGAAATTGATTGTTTTTCAACTCTCACAGTAACTGATCCCTCCTAAGAGGGTCTGTGTTTAATACTTTGATAGATGCTCTAGAAATAATAACAAAATTATTGTCAGACAAATTTTAATTTTGCAGTATGCAAATAAAAACAAATTGCCCTCTACAGTCTGTAAAGAATTCAGCATCTCTCTTACAATCAAGATGTTTTGCAGGTGTTACTATAAAAATAGCTTCTATCAGAAGTCAGTTTACCTAATTTACATTTTAAATTACTTAGAGTACAATATTTGCCTGAAATGTGACCCATGCCTTATAATTAGGGTTGTACACTCACAAGTTTCATATTTAAGTTAGAAAATGTGGCGAGGAGCTGTAAGAGAGCACTTTGTAAGGTCAGCAGTGACAGGGCAGCTGTAATTCTGTCTGGAATTTCCCAGGCAGAAGAATGTGCAGATGCACTGCATTGAATTGCCATTGTCTGCCCTAGGTGGTTACTAAATGCGTCAGATTTACTGTTTTCATGGGCAGTAACTTCTATTCCTTAGAAGTCTTGGCTTGCTCACTATGCTTCTCATATGTATAGAGCTTCGGTCCAGATTTTTTTTTATATTATTGGCAAATATGCAAATTCTTTCTAAGCAGGAAAAATAAAAATGCTCAGGTAAAATCCAGGTCACTGCTGCCTTGCATCGTGTTTTATGTCTCTAGTCCTGAATGGCCCTTGATGTGAGACAGACCTTCTCTAATGCTTTGTGCTGCCTGTTTCATATCTGTGTCTTGCTCTTGGTGGTGATGCCACAATTAGAATTTCACTGAATTGGAGTACTTAGAAACAGTATTTTATTAGTGTGAAACAGATTTTATTTATCTATTTAGTTAAAAATTGCTCTCTCAAATCGTTAAATAACACCTATGTACATCTAAGTTTTTTGCTAAGAAGGCTGCTCACGGTGTTGCTCCATATTATTTTCTGATGTCAGGTTATGTGATAGTTGTGAATATACTGGGGCATGCATGGATTGTGGCTTTGTGGATTTGTTTTCCCCTCACCTGAAACCAAGCAGGATATTCATTGTTAAAACTCCCAGATCACAGTGATTTTTTTGAGCCAGAGAGAAAGAAAAGAAAAGCAATATTATAGCATGGACATAGACCTCTGATTTATCTAAAAGTATGAGTGACAGAAAGAGCTGCAACCAAAATGTGTAATGGGCTTAGCATTGTATGTGTTACCTTTGTAGCATGCTGTCATTGCTCTGTAGCTTCCAACTTATCTTTGCTGAACTACCCTATAGGGTTTGCACCAATGCAGTGTGTTTCTCCATTGTCATTCTGAATTCCTCCTTCCCTCTGCTACCGTTCTTTTCTTATGATACTTTGAAAAAAAACCCCAACCATCCTTTCTTTTCTGTATTCCTTTTGCATTTTGAATTTCCAGGCCTCTGAGCCAGAAGTTAGATGTGCTGTTATGCATCACGCTCTGTTCTCAGATGTCTCTGGGCTGGCACCTGTGCTGCTGTTGGAGGCTGATGATCCATCCAAACCCGTGTGGTGGTTCTTAGCAGCACAAGATTCTTCGGTCTTTGTGTAGTGCTTAGGAGAGGCCGTCTACAAGTCTTGGGTATAATACACACACTGATGCTCGATTTTAGCGCGTGCATATGAATATCTGGAGTCACAGGAATAAATGAGACAAATTAAGGAGCAATTATAAGGTGGAAAGGGAGACAACAGGCCATGCCATAAAAATAACAACAAAAATAAACTCTTAAAAAAAAAAAATCAAGCGGGAAGGACCTATGTATTGGAAAACCACAAAGGAAAGACAGTTTTTAAACTCTTCTATAACTCTTCATAACGGAACAATTTCTTCTTCCTCTGGAGTAATGAAACTTTACTCATAACCTGTGCTCAATATCTCATAGGCTCAAATGCTGGCTTCCATTCTCTGCCTCGTGCTCTCAAGTTGCAGCTTCCCATTTACTTCCTGTTCCCAGAGAAGGAAACCATCTCATGGTAATGTCCTGATTAGGATCTTTTTTAGTTTATCTTTTCAGAAGGGTGTCAGATAAAAGAAGTTTAATTTTTTAAAGGTCTCTTCCGAGACACAACTTGTCTTTTTCTGGTCTATTTTACTTTGCACTAACATCTACCCATTTCTGTCCTTATTATATCATATCAAGTCATATCATTGCTTTTTCAAATATCCCTTCAGTTTTCTTTAATATTGTTCTGTAACGGACTTGCAGGTATTGGAAAATCCAACAGTATGTGCAGAATATTTTTCAGTGCCCAAATAAATTAGGTTATCCCTCTCTCCTTAATCCCTTTTCTCTTTAGAAATCTCTGTAGTGTTTCTAATAAAGCATTCAAAGTGTGATAACAGTGGAAATTCTTGAAACTGTATTTACCACTTTAGATTTAAAAATCCATTTTCCAAATGCATCCATTTGCTGCAAATATAAAGGGATGAGGATACAGATGTTAGCAATTTTTTGGAACAGGGAGTAAATTAAATGGTCTTAATTTCTTTCTCCAAACAAAAGTGATCAATAGAAAATGCCGCATTTTAGGCAGGAACTCTATGTAAAATCAAAATAACATCAATGTCAGTCCTTGGGTCTGTTTGCAACCAGCTGTAAAGTACAATTCATTGCATTTCTCATAATTTTTTACAGCAATGTTTAATTGTATACTTTTAGCTAGATCACTATGACTATTTACAAATAGCTGGAAAAAATGATCACATCTGTTTGGCCATGTGTTTTTAAATTTAAAAAAAAAACCCTTGTGGGCTGTAGGATGTTAAAATCTCCTTAGATGTTTAGTAGGCAGAAGTGGATGAAAAACCTGGAAGTGGGCTACTGATACAATTTAGGCCTTAATTTTATAAGAGTTTTGGAAGTCAACACTGTAATTTAACGAGGTTTTCCAACTCCCCTGCCATACCCAGCTTCTTTTTATTCTGCCAATCTCTCCTTTGTGCTGGCTCCAGCATTTTTCAGGTTATGAGATGAATTGGCACAGAGATAGCAATAAATGTTAAAGATATGGAGAATGGAAAATGCCTCACTTTTAGCTTGAATTGGTTCTCTCTTTTGGCTTACCACAGCTGTGCTGGCTCAAACTAGGGATAGGAATATTTCTCTTTAAGGTTTACATTGGCTTAAAGTGTCCATGAAACTATGGCCTTAATTGCAGCATGAGGAGTGTCACTGTGCATCCTTCTAGTAATTGCTCTGACAGTGGTGACCAGAAACTTCTCCCAAGATGGTATTTTCTTCAGGTACATGCCTCAGCACTCATCTTTTGTATCCTTTTTTCTGCTGTTCCTGTTGACTGCTATCCCCAAGAGCAACAGGGAGAGGAGTGACCTAATCACTGATGCTCCACATCAGCCCTTGCCAAGTTTAATCATTTCCACTTCATCTCTGCTGAATTCTCTGACAGGTGGTTGCTTCTGCAAAGCTGAGATCAGTGGTAGGGTGTTGGGCCTGACTGTCTGTGTGCAGCAACAACACCGGGCCATACTTACATGACCATGAGTTGGTGCTGGTCTAGTGAGGCGGCAGGGAAAGGCTGTATGCACAAAGACACTGAGTTATGCCGATCCAAAGGTGAAATTCTTGAAGTGTCTGCATAGTAACTTCCACTTTGGAAGAGTCTGAGTTTGTGTGTCTGTAGCTCAGGTGTTAAATTTTTCCGAGATATAATAGAGACTTTATTGCTAAACCAGTCACTGTTCACCAGCCTTTAATTTAATCTGTGTTCCCAAATGGGACCAAGTCAGTAGGTGCTTCTTACTAACATATGCCAGAAAATTGGTTGCCTTAAGAAATGCAATTACTGGATTTTCACTCATAAATGCCATCAGAAAAAGAGGTAGTAGAGTCCTGTTCTGTGTATGTGGATGTCTTTTGCTCAAATCGGAGCTAACCCTCATAAAAAATATTACAGGATGCCGGTTTTCTATTGAAATTAGGTCACTTTGTATAAAATAATTAAAGATTAATTGGTCCTCAGGGAAGGACCTAGATCTCTAGACTAATGTTTGGGGCCCTCAGTGGAGAAAAATGAACCAGTGGTTTGCTGGGCAAGCATTGCAATCATTATAATTGTGTGAGGGGTTGTTACAATGTGGTCTTTCAATTGCATACAAAGATAAAAAAATCGACACCTGCTTGATTTTTTAAGAAAAGGCCATGGGGAATGAAACTACAAAAGAGGATTTAGAGCTGTATTAAGTGGAGATACCTGCCTTAGGAAATCTTAGTCACAGAAATACTCCTTATTGCCTGTGTCATGGTTTCAGCCCTTGTGCTTTTTGCACAGTATTATCAACCTATAAATTTTGCTACTAATTAGGAAAAGTTTGCACAGACAAAACAGATCACCTTGAAATGGGGTAATACTAAGATTTATTGCTACACTACAGAAACTAAGGGAAAATACTTATATATATATATATATACAACTCTAACTAGTTTTCTTATAATAACACACTTACATATGTACAAATGCCACCCCTCCTCTCTCCCTCAAAAACAGTCCAGAGGGAGAAAGAGAAGGGAGGAAAAAAAAAAGTCTTTAAGGTAACCGTTCTAAACTCCTGCAGCTTGAAGATACTTCTCTCTTTTTCTCTCCCTTGGAATGCAGGGGAGTTTACTTCTCACTTCTAGCTGCTTGCCCATAGTCGCTGAAGATATAACTATGTCGTCACTAC
>VXAY01003081.1:830757-1053915 GCA_013399855.1 Oxyruncus cristatus | reverse complement strand
GGGGGGCCTCTCCCATGCTTCTGTACTCCCTCTTGTCTACTGACCTTGGCAGCTGCATTGTTATCTCTTGCTTTCTGCCGCTCCTCTCAGAGCTGGAACTCCTTCTGTCTCAGCCGAGCAGTTTTTTTTCTCTGGAGTTTCTTCTCCACTCTGCTACATGCTTTGACCAGAAGATTCAGTGCCATGCCTGCCGCTGGCCCAAGGCCAGGGGCGGAGGGCTCTGGCCCCCCACTCGGGGAGGCCTCGCTACTTCACTTACATCATGGCTCCGAATTTCTCTCTGCGCCACACCCAACTACCACAACGACAACAACCCTTCTTTTCCGGTTTGAGTTAAATTATGTAATTCGTAGAGACGTCACAGAAGTCTCTAATTGGCTACCTAGCCGGAATTTCACCTGGAACTAACCATCTTCTACTCTAAAACTGAGGGGGATGGGCTAAACCATGACAGCCTGTTTTCTGCTGAGGATTGTATGGAAAGGAAAAAGTGAACTTTCCAATTTACTCTGCAGGTAGAGGAATGACCAGAGGCTGCATATGCTGGATGTTTTCTGATGCTGCAATTGCCAAACCCCTCTGCGGATCTACCATGAAATAATTAATTTCAAATTATGTAAGACAATCACCATTATCACATGGTGCACCTTCCGGCAGTTCAGCGTGCTGCCACCTCAAATATTAACAATAACCTAGAAGTCACGTTTATTTTATTTCCCTCTCAGTAGCAACTCTAGACAGTGTTGGAAACCTTTACTATTTATCTCTGAAATCTGCTTAAATGACAGTAAATTGAATGCTGGGAGTACTGATGACCTAAGATATTTGTTCACTTTTGACTGATCTGAATTCTCTGGGCGATTGTTGTCCTCCAGAAAAATTGAATTTGTTACCTGGTGTGCAACAAGTCAATAATCACACACTTGGGAGAAACACTGACTATTTATTTCATAGTTGCACAAGCCTGGGTGCTCGGGAAGTATTCCACAAATCAAGCAGCCCAACTATCAAAACTTTTTACTATTTATACATTTTAGCAAAGAAAGGCATTAATGTTCATTGGCTACAAGATATATAGTTTTGTTATTAGTTAGTATTCTATCTTCTTTTGGTTAACAATTTTCTTGAGTCTCATGGTAATTAATCCATATGTTCAGTCTTTCTCTTCTTTTGGGTTGGTGGGTTTTTTGAGTCAGCGGTCCATGAGTTGGTGGACCTTCATTTCCCCCTGCCAGAATCACCTTTTACCCAGTTGGAGCTGACTCAGCACTGTTGCTGAGTTGCTTTATTTGTTTCTTCCTTATCTTATGAGTTCTGCCAAATGTCCTTGTGGCCTGTAAGTTCTGCATTCTTTATGTCCACTATCAGTGGTACATCTTTCTTCCCAGGCTTTGTTAACCTCCCCCTAGGTCTGAGAGCAGGGAAACCTGTCGAGCCCTAAACCTTAACAATGCAATTCTACCGACAAGTAATTTGTCTTTCTAACACCTGGACATTGCTTACAGCTTCCTGGTTAGCTACTCTCTGTTTCATGGATTAAAACTCCTTTCTTGTTGTTTAGGCTTGACAGTGTACAAAATGTATGAAGTATACAAAGATCAAACATCAAAGAACATCCTTTCTTAAGAAAAATTTTACATATTCCACATTTTGCAATGTTGGAATAGCAGAGCCATAATTAAAACAAAACATCATGAGTCATATCAAGGAATGGTAAAAAGTTTAGTGGCAGCTGTTTTATCAAGTGCTCCTCATCCATTCATTAATTTATTTGAAGTGTTTCACATTAACTGTATTTAAAAAGGCAGTCTGCTAAGTGACAGCAATTGGTGTTGGTTCTCAACTGCAGCAGAATCCCAGTAAGTAAAATAAAGCAGTGTAACACTGACTGTTATACAGAGAAGACTTGATGCTATTACAGATTGTAAAGTTTCTTATTGCTCTGAACAGTGAACCAGTTAATGGGGGGGGTTGTACCTAATTTTAAATTAGTGCAGGTAGTGTACATCAGTATCAAATATTTTCTCTGTGTGCATGAAATAATTTATTTTAGGATTGTTTTGGAGGGCTTTTTTTTCCTCTTCTAGTTGGGAACATTTCCCTTTTTAACCCACAAAGCTGGTTGCCTCAACTGAATAACTAATTTGAATTAGCTTTCTGAAATGCAGGAAAACAGTAAATGCAATTCTTTCCAGCTCTCAAAAAATGACACTAAAATAGATTCACTGAGCATATAAATGTAGCATTTTCTGGTATTCTAACACTCCTCTCCTTTGCAGACCTGTACTCTCTTCAGTTTTATCCTGCTGTAATCATTCTCTCATTGCCTTTCTTTTCTGCAAATATTATAAACTCACTGGAGTGATGGGGAAAGTGGATTAGATGATTGAATTTTCTTCTCCAATTGTGTGTCACCTCTTCCAAGAGGGTTTCTATACTAAAATAACATTAGTTTTTTATTTTTATTTTTTATTTTTATTAATTAAAGTGAAATTATTTCATTACCACTGGTTGGAAATTCTGATTGTACTCTAAACCGCAGTGCAGTTGATCCAACAGGAGGGGATGACATCTGGGGGACCTCATGGGGCTTAACAAGTCCAAGTGCAAGGCAATCCCAGTCATTAGTACAGATTGCGAGAGGAACTCATTGAGAGCAACCTTGCAGAGAGAAGGACTTGGGGAATCTGGTGTATGAGAAGCTGGACATGAGCCAACAGTGTGAACTTGCAACCCAGAGAGCCAAGTGAACCCTGGGCTGCATCAAGAGGGGTGTCAAGGGAGGCGATTCTGCCCCTCTACTCTGTTCTCATGAGACCCCACCTGGAGTACTGTGTCCAGGTCTGGGATCCTCAGCACAGGAAAAGTGGACCTGTTGGAGTGCATCCAGAGGAGGCCATGAAGATGCTCAGAGGGCTGGAGCACCTCTCCTATGCCGACAAATTTGGACCTGTTCAGCCTGGAAAAGATAAGGCTCCTCAGAGACCTTACAGCAGCCTTTAGTACCTTAGAGGGGGCTTATAAAACAGAGGGAGAGGGGCTTTTTACAAGGCCAGATAGTGATGGGACAAGGGGGAATGACTTTAAACTAAAAGAAGGGAGGTTTAAGTTAGATGTTAAGAAGAAATTCTTTAGTGATACAGTGGTGAGACACTGGCACAGGTTGCCCAGAGAAACTGTGGATGTCCCATCCCTGGAAGTGTTCAAGGCCACATTGCATGGGGTTCTGGGCAACCTGATCCCTGTCCATGACAGGTGGTTGAAACTAGATAAACTAAGTCCCTTCCAAGCCAAGCCATTCTGTGATTCGATGATTCTATGATTTTAATCTTTTTCTAAAGTAGGCAAATTAGGAAGAAATATCAGTTACATATGGAACTGTAGATGCTAGGGGTTTACAGTCACCAGATATGCTGACGATGGTGGTGACATTAAACTTTTTGCCATAAAGAGAAACAGTATAAACAGACTCCTAAATAACTGTTGTTATAGAATAAGAATATGTTACTTCTTAATTTGAATTTTTATAACATTTTTATTTTTACTGTGTCATGACAATGTTGCACCATTACATAGTTTTCCCATCTTACTGTGATGTAGTATAAAATTTAATTGTATTATTTAATGACTGTTAGAATAATTCTTCTCCTTTCTCCTCCTTAATATGTCTTCCTTTAGGCAGATAGTGTGCAGAGCAGTGGTAGGTAGAAGCAATGCTACGATGCAGTTCTCTCCTAGTCTGGTGCAGGCAACCAAGTATCTCCGGAGTCCACTGGAAAGCAAGGCAGGACTTGCAAGTTGATGCGTGTAGCTGGGAATGCCATGTAAGTCAGGACATCCCTACTAAACTAGCACATCTATTTATGCAAGGCTCTGCTGGTACTTCGTGATGTCAGGAAGGCAAAAGCTTTTTTGCTTGAGTCAATGTACCAAACAAAGCAGACTTTCTGCGGAATGATAAATGGCATATTTTTAATACTTACTGGCACAGCTGCATTAATGCTGTTGCTGAAGGAATGCAAATAATTATTTTTAATTTTTTTAAAATGAAATCACATTATAAAGTAGCAGGACTTCATTTAAACAGGAAAGCCTATATCATGTTACTTCCTATAGCACTTATTCATACATTTGGGACATTGTTATTTTGATTTGAAACATTTCTAAAGGGCAGGTTCTTGGCTGTTGGTCATGAGTATACATACATCTTTGTCCCATAGTGGTAAATGTTACTCTCCATCCACATCCATTCAGGAGAGAGTATCTTCTGATCTGATGACACTCTGATAGAGTAGTAAGGTCTCAGGCCTTACGAACAGATACATAGATTAGCATTTTTAAAAATTGATGAAGAGCTCTGTACTCTGGTACATAGATGAATACTATAATTTACAAGGAAGAAAAAAACAAGGATGTTTTTGTTCTGTAGTTTACTTGAGTTTGAAGGACAGTTTGTGCAAATATACCAATTTTGTGACAATGAAGCATTTTACCTAAGTAGTGTAGCCCTTCTGTTTCATAACACAAAAATTTCATAGTGATTTTAGAAGTTGGTTTTATGAGGCAAATGAATTATTTTCTTCCTTTTTTTCCCCTGATAATAAATAAATATACATTTGGATTTGTTAAGGCATTTAAATGAGGGGTAATGCTTTTAGTCTGAAAGAGGGTAGGTTCAGATTAGATATAATGAATTAATTTTTTTACAATGAGGGTGGTGAAACACTGGAACTAGGTGTCAAGAGAGGCAGTAGATGCCCCGTCCCTGGAAACATTCAAGACCGAGTTGGATGGGGCTTTGAGCCACTTGTTTGGGTTAAAGATACCCCTGCTCATTGTAGGAGGGTTGGACTAAATGACCTTTAAAGGTCCTTTCCAACCCAAACTGTTTTCTGTGATGCACAGTGTTAGCCCCTTGTGTATACTCCATTCTATACCCAACAGCAGCTAGCAAAAAACAAAATGAAAGAAGAAAAACAGTATTTTGTTCATCTGACTGCATTATCTCCTCCTGATATTTTTAAGTTTCCCAATTATCTGCCCGATGTCTTTACATCTGTTAGATCTTTTCACACCTCTTCAGTTTGTGAAGAAATAAACTGCCTCCTGAAATAAAACTTGAGTCAGATATTCCATTTAATTCTTAAATGGACTGTGTTGTAGATGCCTTTGCATAATGCCCTCGGGTCCAGTAGTAGCTGCTCTGTTTCTCTTGAGTTGTGTAACAGGAAAGTTTGTCCCAGATAGCAAATGATTCCAGGCATATTTACTTCTAGCAGGGTTGGACTGAATTTGTGTTCTTCAAAACACTGTTTTTTAAAAAATAACTTTGCTATTCTTGAAAAGCATAGTGCAGCTTTACAGTATGGTTCTGGTGTGCCTCAGACTGAGTCAAAAAGTACTAATCCAAAGTGGTTCAGTGTTCATGTCAGTCACTGAGTGCTCGGAGGTGCAGCGGGGTTTCAGTTTCAGTTCATGGTGCTCACCAAGAATGAAACACAGGCTGTTCCATAAATGAATGAAATGCAATTCGCTCTTTGGCCAGAAAGTGCTCCTTTCTTGTTTTAAAGATAATTCAAAGAAAAGCACCATTTCCAAATATTTTTTTTTCTCCTATATGTGTATCCTAATAATTCAGATAACTTCACAACCTGATCGTCTGACTGTAATCACAGTGTTTTGCTGACAAATTTCTGAGCTTGTTAGTCGCCTTGCAGATGGACAGCCAGATCTAAAGTTGATATTTTCTAGAAATGCAGAAGGGTTGCTCTCTCTTAAATAGTGCTTCAGATGAAATGAAGTTTAACTCTGTTTAAAAAGAGCAAAATTCAGCTGCTCTGAATTTCCTCTGCAAATTATTAGAGTTCTACAATTACACTTTTTTTGTTCTTTAGAGGGCAATAAACTGTTGTAGAAGTCAATAGCAAAGTTCTCAATGTTCTTCATGGAACCAGGCAGTTAGTAAAATTACTCAAGTCATGGTCTCTATACTGTCCAAAGGCAGCAGCATAGCCAGAATAAAAAATAGTGTCTTCAGTAGTTTCTTCCTCCTATCTGGATCATGTGTATCTGTAAGAAAATTTCAAATTAAAAAGAGAAGCATTGTGAATCAAGTGTTTGGTTTCCAAATATCATTTACTGCAGGAACTTGGTTACTTATTGTAATTACCAATATGATTTTATGTGGTAAAGGACTGGTTTTTACTTCCCAATAGCAATTATTTTTCTTTTTAAAAGATACATTTGAAAAGAAGAAAATCACTTTACATAAATGCTGTACAGTACATAAATGTACTGTAATTCTGCTTTTATAACCCATTACCATTTAAGTATTTCATTTTTTACAGTCAAGGAATACTTACTTTTTTTACTCCTCCTGCACTTTAAAAGCATTAGCATGGATTATGCTCAACTAGAATACTAATGAAGGCTTTTTTGGGGAGGAGGGTTGTGGGGTGTGGCAGTAGTCCATTCTTCATCTCAACTGCGTACTGCCGTTCAAAAATGAATTGCTATAAAAGTGTGTGGTGTTTTGTAGTACTAAGGTATTGGCAGGATTTTACACTTGTCATCTCAGTTGATTTTTGAGAGGGTTAGGAAAAGTTGGAGGGACATGACGTTGGTAATGCCAAGGTCGGTCAAGTGCATCTTTTCTGCTGACAGACTGGCAATACCAGACAAGAGAACTGCTCATGCCTCACCTTCTCTGAGAGAATCACTCTTTCCAGTGCATGTAATAGTCTTAATTTGTTTGTGCCCAGGGTGCCTGATGATAACCCAGGATGCTTCTCAGGATTTCATCAGATTAATTCACAGTTACGGGAAGCTCAAACAGCCTTCCTGGTTGTCCTGTCATACGTAAACGGTTTGATTATGCGGGCAAAATGAAAGAAAAGTTGGCAGGAGCAAAGACGGAACAACACTGCTGACAATAATTAACTCTACCATAAATAATCATCAATAATGTAAAAGTTTTGACCAGTTGTATGATTTACTTGTTGTCAGGAAAGCCCACTGATCTACAATCCTTTGGAAACTTTCGTATTTTCTTTAGATGCTCTTGGTTTTTTTTGACCTCTGTTAGCTTATGATTTAAGTGTCCAGTACCAGGACAGGGTTTTTTTCAGAGATGAGAATTCTCTCCAGATCTTAACATATTTTAAAGAAAATTTAGAAAAGCCTTTGTACTCATTCACATTTAGATATATTTTCTGGAGTTTTCCCAGCAAGACCTAATATAATGAGAACTAGTATCTTTATAAGTTTGGAACAGAACAAGTAAGAAGATGCTATACTGAGTCAAGCAGAATAAAGTTGTCAGAAGTGACTAGAAACCCAGTAACTTATTTAGGGAGATAGGATTTTGTCATTTATCTATCATTACCAACATGGGTGATTTACATGCAGAAAACAATATTAAAGTAAGTTCTTATTAACAGCAGCCTGAACTCTATGTAGAGCCTTAACTCTACATACAGATCGTTACAGGAAAATAGGAATGAATCTAACAGGTAATGAAAAGGAGGTTAATTAAATTATAATTAGACAAAGTATTCTAATATATTTAATAGAATCTCCTTTTGTATCTTGCATTAGGCAAAAATGGGTAATGTTGCAAATACAAGTGTATTACATACCATCAGGATCAGCAATGCAAAAACTTAATTGAAAATTAGCTTTTGGTGCAAAGTGGAGCTTCTGAAGAGTTGTGATATAAATACATGTAAGACACTACAGGAGATGGTTTGAAAAGTGTTGCTTGATTTTTATGGTGCTACTTTAAAATAAAAAGAACCTACCATGTCAGGAGGCAGCCTGCCAGTGGAAAAACAGACTGAAAATTATCTTATTAACCAAATTCATCACCACCTGTTCTGGCACTTTTTGAGCAATTTAAAAGCAAAGAATTTACCTGATTGATTGGTTATTGTGGTTTCTTTGCTTTCAGGCTACTCATCTTCCCAGTCAGGAAAATCCTTATGTTCACCACGGCTGTCTGTCCCAACCCCCCCCCCAGCAAATCAATAAAAAATGTTCCCCCTACACCCCTTTGTTTGTCAAAGGGAGTCCTGTTAGAAATTCAAGAAACCAAGTGCATCTTGAATTGCAGAAATGCTGGTTGCTCAGTTGGTAAGATCCTTGGCAATAAATAATCAATAAATAATTTCTCAAGGTGTGGGGTGAACGAATCTCCTCAAGAGTTTTGCCAGTTTAAAACACTGATTTGTTGCTTTTTGTTATTTCTGTAGAAGAATTCCATTCTATATAATGTTTTCTACATCGAGGGAATTTTTTTTTTATTTTTATGTGTGCGCATAGAAATGTTTGGTTTTTTTACAGAGAGAATAGTTGGTGTTCTAATGAGTTTTTTTGCTTGTGTTCTCTCTTTTCAGGGCTGGCAGCTAGTTAGGGAGAGCAGGAGGTAAAAATGTGTGTCATGTGTATAACAGGATATAGATCAAATAGATTATTTGGGGGAAAAAGGTTTCAAGTTTTGTTCCTGGCCCCTAATGAAAAGAAATGTTATAATGTATTCTTAAATGCTACAACTTTAAAATTCCTATAGGTACTTAATATTTGGGGTTGGAATAAGTATATGTTTTTCAATGTAATTCACAGGTTTATGGGCTTCTGTTGTGAAAGGCTTGGATTATGATTTATATCAGCACTGTATGAAGGGCAAGTGATCAAAGTATCAGCTATGTTGTTCTCTAGGGTACTTGTGACCTGATTATCCTTCAGTCATGCAATTCTAGTGCTCTAAATTGAGCATCCTGCACAAGGAAAACACCTGCACAGGAACTGCAGATAGCAATTTGAACCCTTGAAAATGGGGCAGTGTGTGTATTCCTCTTATTTAGGGGATGATTTATCTGACTAAAAGTCCTTTGAAGATGGAAGATTTTGATGCCTTGCCTTGCTACTTAGCAACGTTATGGCTATTTTATACCCTATCTATAGCCTTGTAGGGAATATTGCAGGCTTCACACTCTTTCTGCAGCCAGCTGAATTGTTTGCAACTAAAGCATAGAGAGCAGCCATACTTTTAAATTTTGCTGGATGTGAGGAGGAAAGCTTAATATACTGCTGTGGATCTGTATGAAACCAATAACTTAAATGTACTGTGGGGTATGTATACTGGTGCATTAAGTTTTCTGGATACCACCTGTGAGTTTTTTGGCTCTCAGAGGATTACCCAGGAGGACCTTCTCCTTTCTCTCCTTTCCAAAAGGTAGATACCTTCACTCCCTTTCCTTCTCTCTCTCTTGTGCTTTCCTCCTTGTTTTTAGCTATTTCACCAGCCCTGTGTTTTCTTCCAAGCACCACTGCACATTCAGGAGTCTTTCACACAGTGAAAGGTACAAGTCTCGTAAATCAATGTATTCAAAACTTAAATGGCAACATAGTGGGGATGCCGCATTTCTATTGTGCTTTCTGGGCCATTTAATGTTAATGCAAGTTGTGCATGAATAACAACAGACTGGGACTTTTATTTAAAAAAAAGTGCAATACCGCAAGCAAAAGTATTATCAAGGATTCTATCGAAGATGCAGCTAGACTATTTTATGAAGGAATAATATGATCTCATGATATGCCAGCAGGTGTGGAGTTGAAAATATAAATAATTTGGTTTTTCATCAGTAGCCTATAATCATGCTCTGTAAAGAAAATGAAATCTTTATAATTTACTGTGAAAAATTAGAGAGGATGGAATGAATTAAGCCTGAGATGTGCTCTGAGTTTAGGATTGTTTTTCTATGAAAATGGTTTGAGAACTAAAATACCCTTGTGTATTTTTGAGAAGGAGTTATACTACTTCATCCCAATGTATGCCTTAGGATTTTCCTTTGGTCCCAAAGATAGAATGTATAGTCAATGAGTGAGTTTATTCATAGTGTGAAAAAACAGTTAGAAATAAAGTATGTTGATACCTTTAGACAAATAAACCTCAACATACCAATGTCTGAGAAAGATTTTAAGTATGTTTACACTCTTACATGGTATTTACTGTAAATTCTAATGGGATATTGAGATAAGAAAGTTGAGGTAACTAAGAAATTCATGCCTCACCTCAAGCAAAAGAAAGGCTTTCATAACAAGATTAGTAACTGTTGCCAAAGATGAGATTTAAGGGGATTGTCCCAGTTTGCTCTTTCACAGACTGCTTGTATAATCTTGGGCAGGTTTTAAATTCCTTTTTTCCTCAGTTCCCAACTCTGAGGATTCCTTATAGAAAATATAATCAATTTCTTCTTTTTCTTCCTCTTTTGTTTCTTTGTTTGTTTGGTTGGTTTTTGTTGTTTTGTTTTGTTCAACCTTTCAGGTTATATACACATACATACCTATATATTTTAGAAAAACAAACACTAAACTTCTCTTCAGAGCTTTTCTTTCTCAGTTTGCTCTGGATTTCAAGAGAAATAGAGACAGAAGCTATGAGACAGTAATTTTCTTCAGGATTCCTTTTATTTCAGTTTAAGGGAAAAAATCCAAACTAAGTTACTGTTAGCCAAGCTTCCTAAATGCTGAAGTTTATTCCTTCCTGCTGTAAAGTGTATGTGCACTCACAGTTGCATGTTGAGGGGTTAGATATACAAAGCCATTTTCAGTAGAAAGGGCTGCTAGGCTTCCTTCTGGACTTGCTAAGGGCTGAGGTAAAGAGAACTTTTAAACTCCAGCGTTGCCCAGAATGAGTTCAGCTTTGTTAGACCTTTTCCCTTCAAAGTCATCTTCATGTGAAACAACAGTGTGGTTGACATGGACTGAGGGAGCTACGGCCTGGTTGATGTGGGCTGATCTGTGCTGCTGTTCTGGTACTTCCCTTGTTGCATAAAGGAAATAAGCATTGCTGTGTAGATGATAATGATTACAAGAGCCTGAACTACCCCTCTTAAATCTAGACTTCTGTGCTTCATTTCTGATAATGGAGAATTGGCTATTATACGAAGTAAATACATATAAAGTAGGACATGTAGACCTATAGAATTATAGAATAGAATTGTAAAGGTTGGAAAAGACCTTTAAGATCAAGTGCAACAATTTCTGCTAATACTTATTGCTTTAAAGAAGTTGTATGGTATTATTTTACACTCAGAATTCAGCTATTCAGTAGACAATGGAGGTCTGTAGAACTTTGAATATCTTTCATGGGGCATTAGAATCCAGAATCATAGAATCAGCAGGGCTGGAAAAGACCTCTGAGATCATCAAGTCCAACCCTCAATCCAACACCACCGTGGTTACTAGACCATGGCACTAAGTGCCACATCCAGTCTCATCTTAAAAGCCTCCAGGGATGGAGAATCCATCACCTCCCTGGGCAGCCCATTCCAATGCCTGATTAGTCTCTCTGTAAAGAACTTTTTCCTAATATCTAACCTAAACCTTCTCTGGCAGAGCTTAAGACCATGCCCTCTTGTCTCACTGGTAGCTGCCTCGAAGAAGAGACCATTGCTGATATGCACAGAGCCTTGCTGAAATAACGGAATGTATGCGTCATTCACATATAATTTCCACATCTTCTGGTTTGTTGTTTCCTCTTTAAAACAAATATTTATAGATTTTTTCAACCTGTTTTACTGTAATATTAGTATCAAGAATATAAATAGGAACATCATATTTAATATGAATATCAGCTGATGCTGTAATAGTGTTGTGTGCTGTGTCTTGTGACTTTGAGTGTGTGTGGATTTGTACACATGTGATGAATCTTCCTTTCATGTGTGTGCTACTAAAACCAAATGAAAGAACAAAAATCTTCACTGATTAGTAGTTCTTCCAAACTGCAGTGTGTTGGTTGCCAATGGAAATGGGAAAGAAGGTGTAAATTTCAGTGGTTTTGAAAGCAGAATTGCTAGTGATTTCAATTAGATAGATTAACAATTATGAGTAAACACATTTTTTATCAGTGTCCTTTTGAGGATTCATGCTTGCTGTAAGGTAGCATAAAAATGATCTATTTGGATTTTTGGGTGAAAGGTGATGTGATTGATGGTAATTTTGCTGATTACAATTATTGAGGTATATGGATTCTTACTCATCCAACTGTTTTCATTTTTTCCTCATCAGCTTTGAGTTTTAAACCTTTCTTTTTTCTAAGTTTTAAACCTTCTTTTCAGAAAATTGAACAGCCATGATAAATGTCATGAAGTAAGAAAAATCATGCCATACCTTAGCTAAGAATTGTCTTAAGCCTTCACTAAAAAGTAGTTCCAGTGATGTTGTGGAAAAGCCCTCAAGGTATGAGTGAAAAAAACAAAGTGTATCAAACTGGACTTGTTATTCCTACAGCTTTAAGAAATCTGCTGTATAAATTACTGTCAGATTGCTTAATCTTTTCTCTTTTGTGTGTTTTTTTTTTTTTCTGTGCATTTCAACATGACAACTTGACGTGATAATATAGAGTAAAGATTGTAACCAGTCTTTAAGTAGTTATTTCATCCCTCCTCTTCCCAGAGGATGCTTTAGCGTCCATTATTAGTTTTTTTAAGCTAGAGATAGGCTCGTTTTCTATTCTTATCCAATGAAAAAACTGTATAAAAGAAACTGAAACTAAGAACGTAGCCTTTTTAACTGGTACTCACTTTTAAGAGAAAATCATTAAAACTTGGTAGAACTCATATTTGGAAGAGATGTTCTAAAATAAGGCTCATAATATGGTCTTCCGCTAATCTCTCTGTCATACAATAACTTGTATCTAATTAATCAGATTTATGGAAACTAAGACAGAAATTAAGGTCAGGTTGTTGGTTTTTTGTTTTGTTTTTCCTTTAGTAAAACACTGAATGTTTGCAGCTGAACCCTGGGATTACTGGAAGCCTGCTCTTATAGGACTGGCTGTAACGCACAGATCCTTAGCCTTATAGTTGATCTCAGATAACGACCAGAACCATAATGTTTCAGAAAAAGAATAAGAAACCTTAAGTACAGTTCTCACTGTAATCTTGACCTGACCCATTTTTATATGTTTTTGTAATAGTTAAAGAGAAGTTATACTTCATTTTATCTAACACAACATCTAGGGTCCTGAGCATGAGTAAGCTGAATCTGGGGCAAGAGTAAAGGCAGGACAAGAACATGAGACACTTCCCACTTACTCTTCCATCCTCCAGCTGTTGCAGCGTAGTGATTTTCTGTGCTGCATGTGGTTTCTTTGTATTTAGCAACTGACTGGATTGTTTTTCCCCAGAAATTCGTCCATTCTCTCTCTCAACTTACATGCATTTCTAGAGCAGCAGGTCCTTTCAATTATTTTCATTGCTTTGCTGCCTGTTCCTTGAAAAGCCACCTTCCTTGGTTTTGGTTTTTTTTCCCCCTTAAGTCTGCACCCTACTATATCTTTATTTTGGAAGAGAATGGCCAGTTGATTCTTAACCATCTTATATGAATATCCTCCTCCGAACTTCTTCTCTTCTAAGCTGAAGAGCTCTACAAAAATTTTCCTTCCATGGGAGCTCTTCCATACTTTTTGTCTCATTTTCCCTCATTTACTTTGGTCTTATGTTTATCCCAAGACATCTGCTCTTGGATTTGTACCCAGTTAGTGTCAGCAAAAACATGCTAAACTAGATGATCTCGGTCTGAGCCATTATGGTTATGCTTAAGTTCTTCATAACTAAGTGCTGTTGTCTACTATTGCATATTGCATAAACGATACAGACAATGAATCTGTGAGTAATTTAAAAAAAATACATGCAGAAGAAAAAGAAATCTGGTCCTCCTACCTATGGTAAAGTGTATCAAGATTTAAGTCTAACAAGAATACTTCACATGTTCACTAAATGCTCATGTTCAGGCCAGCAGTTTGAGCAGACTGGTACTCAGATCTTACAGAGATTTTGCTTGATTTTTTTTTTTTCCAGGTATAATATCCTAACTTGAACTAATTTTACTGGAAAATGGAGAAATTTCTCCATTAAGATGGAGAAATTGTAGGGGAGTCTTACTTGTGTGATGACCCTCTGTGAATGTTGGTAATTTCTTTCTAACCTTTCCCTTTACATGTAAATGAAAGTAATGCAATAAGACTTCTGGTAGGTTATATACAGACAACAAAGATTTACATGCTGCTCATATATGAAAAAACTATGTCAGACTACCTTTATATTCTATTTTTTATTCCTTTTGGATACCTTTCCAGCTTATGTCTTTGTAGTGAAGATGTAATGTTTTGCAATGTTTTCGCCAGGACTGGTAGAAGGAAGGGAATCCCTTAGACTCTGTGTACTTTGTGTCCCGAAGCACTTCAAAACCTTCTTTTTTGTTGTTTGGTATGTTGTTTTTTGGTGGGTGTTGAAGATCTATAATGCTTCTTTTTTCATTTATTAATATTACTGTGGAAGTTGTGAGATAATTTCTTTAAGTTTGCAGCCCTTAGGCTTTAATGTGTGACCTCTGATTTTAAGGATATCTTAATGGACATTGCTCTCTTCCAGTTAATTTTTATCTTATAGTTTAAAAACTGTAATTTAACTTACTGCTTCAGGTGAGAAAGCTGCCTAAAGTGAGATTATAGTTATGAAAAAACAGTGCTGTGAACCATTCGTTAAAATCCATTGCATATTTAAAAACCAATTCTGTATAATCTAAATATTTAGTATGAAAATTCAGCTGTGTGATTTGACTGTCATACTTACTGTTTTGACAGCACTATTCTTTATATGCTTGTGATTTGCTGACAACTGAATATCAGCAAGCATATGATAGATCTTACTTCTTCGAGGCATTTCTAGTCACTACCTATGTTTCAAATGATATGACTGGAATTTCATTCAATATTCCAGATTATTTAGGAGTCTGATTTTGGATTTCTTGAGATTAGTGGTTTAAAACTCTATTCTTCCTTGTTTTGTAAGTGTAGTTTGTAAAACTACAAGAGACAGAAAATAAAGCATTGACAGGTTGTTGGACGCCTTGTACCACAGTTGCTACCAGTGTGTGATTATCTTGCAGATTGAGGAATATGCTGCAGATGCCAGTTGTGGGCATTTTATTTTTTTATGTATATATTCTGTTAACCTTTTCTGTCAGGGCAAAATGGTTTTGATTGCTGCAGTCTTTGTAGGGGTGGTACAGGTTTCTACCATTCTCCCCACATAAGAAAGAAGTAGACCTTGATTGCTTATTTATTTATTTTTGTCTCTGCAGTTTAGAGAATAATGAAGACCAAAATGCTGCCAACGTAGGATTTGTCCAACTACTCCATATCTAAGTTATGTTAATATCCAAATGCAGACGCTTTATTGACCAAAATCGTAGCTTTGAGCAGTGAGGAAGGATTAATGTCAGTAGTAAGTACTCACATTTCTTTCACATGTGATAGATTCTTGTTGAACACAAGATCAGGAGCTTAACTTGTATAATGTTTCTTGTAAATGGGGAGATAGCTTTAAAGACTGAATTAATTACCTGGTTCTTTTCAGTTGGGTGTCTGATTCCCAAGTGTGTCTCAGAATCCCTCTCTCTCCCTCATGTTTATTAATAGAGAAACATGTTCTTTGATTAACAGTTGTACAATATGGGCTTCCTTAACCAAGATCAATTTGTCCATGCAGAAGTGGAGTGTGGTCATAACATAACATAGTACAAAATAAAAGATGATAAAGAAATCAATATGGTGACCTGACTGATATATCATAGCCAAGCTGTGTCATTAAAATGTGCAAAAAACTGTTAGGAGTTCAGTATTCCATATTTTCTTCTAATATCACTAAATAATACTGATATATAGGAAGCAAAGAAAGTGCAAAGCTGATGTTATTCATGAACAAAGTAGGTAAGGTTCAAAATCAGATCTTAAAATAGCATCTGTATTTAGTTTGAATTTTTTAACATGATAAAATGCATGACCTATTAAAGTACCAACAATTTTGAAGTCCTTAATCCGCTTTTCAAATGCATTTTATAAAGGCAGATCTGTCAAACAAATGTGCTGTATCTCAACATGTCATGTCAGTCCTGGGAACTGAAGGATGTGGTTTTGGAAAGTCTTTAGTATTCTCAACTCTTTCATAGTGAACAGGAGTTTGTATTCTGTGTTTTTCTGTATCAAAGCCGCTGCAATCATACTGTAGAAGTTTGCAGTTACTTGAACAAATACGTTTGTGTATTCTATTCAACCAATGGATGTTTGCCATTTCCAGAGCAATGCCAGTTAAATTAAAACTCTCAGTGTGTGTGTGTCTTTTTTTTGTTTTTTTCTTCTCAGAAGTTATGCTGCTGACAAGCTTGAATAATTATAGAGGAGTCAGTAGAATACCAATCAATTATTTATTGCATAATGAACTGAAGCTTAAAGAGGAGATTGTCTGTATTGTCCTTGAGCACATAGAGAAAAACCACTGCTGGTGCTTGTGCAAATAGGCCCCCCACCGTTTAAGATCTGAGGTGATAAGGCAGATGCTTTTTGAGTTGAAATGCATATTGAGGTGGAATAGATTTGCAGCAGTTGATTCAGTTGGGTGTTTATCTCATCCTCATTGCACTGTGTTAGTATGCTCAAATATTAAATGGTCATGAGCTGTATTGTGTGTGCTAATCTGCAAGGGTTTAGAAGAACATCTATCAGGTGCTACGCTGGAACTGAGGACAGGTTTTTCTTTTTCTTATTCATTTGTGTTTGATTTTTGCTCCTCAGATGAGGATGTGATAACTATTTCTGCCCCATCTGGCCAAAGACCTATGAAAAAGTGGTGTTCTTTTCAGCAATAAAACAATAGTACTATCTGTTTTCTCATCTCCCCTATTCTCCTTTGATTAATTAGTGAATTAAAATGGAAGGATAATGTGATCAAGTATAATGATGAAAAAGAGTCAGTGAAATGATTTTTGTTTGGTTTGTGGGTGTTACTTTGGGCTAAGTTGTAGTAACTTGCAGGTCCAGTATCTAGCAGTTAATAAGGAATAAAGGAAGGAAAAATATAGTCTGTGTTAATTGTCTTGGAGGATACATTGTAGAAGGTCAGGGATAACAGGTTCTTAAAGGAAAGAGTGGGTTCTGCAAGTTTCAAGAAAAATTAATGCTTAGTGGAAGAAACTGTTCTCAGAACAGCCTCAGTTGTCAGCACGGGTCAATTTTCAGTGCACCATGAGCAACACAGAATATGGTGTGCAGAATGTCCTATACTAGTGAGAGATGAGTTGGAATAGGCTGTCAGGGAAGGGGCGGGGGGGGGTTGCAGGATGCATCCTTGGAGGTTTTCAAGACCGAATAAAGCCCTGAGCAATCTGGTCAGACCTCAGAGCTGCCCCCCCGCCCCGAGCAGGAGGTTGAAATAGAGAACTCATAAGGTCCTGACAAAGCATGTTATCATGCTATCCTGTCAACTGGAAACCCAGGAATTCTCTGCAACAACACTGCACACTATTAACCACCACTGTTATTCAAGCATGGGAACACTGGTAATACCAAAATAATAATAATAAAAAAATTTTTAGCCATTAAGCTTGTTCTGTAATAGCAAACTTGAGACTCTTTCTTCCTATCCAGACCCTCACACTGAAATAATCAGCTGATTGAGATCTGGATCTTCAGATGGAGACTATAAGGGAATATACGAATCCATCATTTATCCCAGGAATGTTCTTCTTGATCTGTCCACTGTAGCTGTTTTGGCCTGGTAGGACAGGTGGTACCCAAAATAAAATATTAAAATGAGATAAACAGCTCTGATGTAATGTTCCCTGCATTGTTGAATTCAGTGGAAAAACTGTATTTTTTTTTTGCGTATTTCTGTGAAGAGCAATGGCTTAAAAAGAAAAGAATATGTTTGTTACAAAGTCAGTGTTGTCAACATATTGGTTTCACTTAGTAGCTTCCTGCTACAGATATTTAACACCAATCTGCTTGACACCAGCTATGAGCTTGGAGCTGATTACCTGTCACACTGGGGAGGCTTGGTCTTGCCAGGACCTTCCTGGAAAACAAAAATGCCTGCAATAGTCCTAGCACCTGTTGGTGTCTTGTATAAGAGCAAGGTGTACTGCCAGAAAAACTAGAATTACATATCTAAAGGAGAAAAAAAACACAAACACCCCCACCTACACAACTGGTTCCTTAAAAATGTGCCAGAATATGTGAGCACATTTATTTGTGTTTTGTATGTCACGTACAGCTGTTTTCCAAAGGTATTGAGTTAATAAATCTTTGGAATTCTTAGAATCATAGAATCAAAGAATCACAGAATTAGTTGGGTTGGAAAAGACCTCTGAGGTCATCAAGTCCAACCCTTTATCCACCACCACTGCAGTTACTAGACCATGGCACTAAGTGCCACATCCAGTCTCATCTTAGAAACCTACAGGGATGGTGAATCCACCACCTCCCTGGGCAGCCCATTCCGATATCTGATTACTCTCTCTGTAAATTTTTTTTTTTAATATTCAACCTAAACCTCCCCTGACACAGCTTAAGGCCATGCCCTCTTGTCTCACTGCTGGTTGCCTGGGAGAAGAGACCAACCTGCACCTGGCTACAACCTTCTTTCAGGTAGTTGAAGAGAGTGGTGAGGTCTTCCCTGAGCCTTCTTCAGGCTAAACAACCCCAGCTCCCTCAGCCTCTCCTCATAGGACTTGTGCTCGAGTCCCTTCATCAGCCTCGTTGCTCTTCTCTTGCTTTGTCCTTGCTGTTTGCATCCTGATTGGCAGCTGATCAAAATACAAATAAGTAGTTCTCAGTTGTTCTGGAGTTCTGTCATTTATATGTTAATAAAATTTTAAAAAGCATATGTAAGGATAGGAAAACACTGTAGATTTTCTGCCTCATTTGACAACCACTTCAGGGGGTAAATTTAAATTCTGACTTAAAATTTAGTTCTGTGGATTTGAGATACATACTGACATTTTCTTTGTAGCTCTTGATGAATATAGAGTTTTAATTAGAAACTATTCAAAAACGGTTAATGGAAAAATAAGGATTTTTACTTGATTGGGGTGTTTTGTTTTTGAGACATTCTTAACACTTTGAATTCAATGAATACTTTCTAGGTTGCTTGTTTTAGAGAACAAAGATTTTATTTCATATGTAGATGTTCAAGCCCAGGTGATTAAAGACATTCAGTTATAAACTAATCTTTTAAAACCCTTGAGGAGACAATGTGTGGTTTAGATTGAAATTTGGTAGTCTGGCTAATTTCTGCCCTCAAAAAGAGAGGAGCTCTACTCTGCAGTGCTCTGCTTGAAGCATGCACAAAAAATACTGCAAATAAGGTGATAAGGCAAGTGCGGTGAACATTAAATGATGGCCCTTTCAGGATGCCTGGAGAGTCCTCTAAACAATCAAATTATCTTAGCCTGGCATTTAAGTGACCCATAAATTAGTGGCAAGACATTTGAGAAGTACTCTTACAGAACTGACATGCAATGCAGAGATAAATGTATATATCCATACTCCTTGCCTGCCTTCCCCCCCCCCCAAAAAAAAAAAACCCACAACCCAAAATTCTGTGAAAGAATTAAAAAAGATTTGGACATTACTTGGTTCGTTGCTGTTAACAGCAGGATGGTAAAGCACCATGATATATTTGTTCAACCTGTTCTTAATTGCCTACCTGATGCAGATGGCTCCTCAGAAAGATTTGATATGTCTTTCTAGGTTATCTCTCTCTCTCATTAGCCAATCTTATTGGTTCCCTCCTCTCCCTTGCAGTATCTATTGTAAGTCTTACTCCTTTATCATCTGCTTTCCAGTTAACCAAGTGAGGATTCATATTCCTTTTCCTGTTGGTAACAACCTTTCACGGATACAAAGACTCTTAACACTTCTATGTCTTCATTTATTCAAGGTTAACAATCCCAATTATTTTCAGCTGTTTCTTTTAGGTTTCTTGTGGCTTCTATCTAGATGTCTTAAATAGCCTATTTCTGCACAAAATTGGATGTAGTACTCTAGACTGAAGGTGATGATGGGAATTGTCTCACACGGGAGTCTTAATCTCGAACATACCAGCTGTGATTTGCCTCTTTGCAGATGTGGTATGCTTTAGACACTAATTTGTCTTCTTTTTGAGACAGATATATGTTATTAAGTTCCTAAAAGCATTTATGGGTGATTGCTTTTATTGGGTTTCTGTGGCCAGGTCAAGGTAGCGGTGGGGATACACGGTGGCTTTTGTGAGAAGCTGCCAAAAACTTCCCCATGTCTGACAGAGACAATGGCAACTGGCTCCAGGATGGACCCACTGCTGGCCAAGGCTGAGGCAGTCAGAAATTATAGTAATGCCTCTGTGATAACATATTTAAGAAGGAAAAAAAGTTATTGCACAGATGTAATTGCAGCCAGGGAAGAGTGGAGTGAGAACATGTGAGAGGAACAACCCTGCAGACACCAAGGTCAGTGCAGAAGGAGGGGCAGGAGGTGCTTCAGGTGCTGGAGCTGAGGTTCTGGGAAAGATGTGGTAATATAAAAGTCCCTTCTTGTATTTCCTGTCCTAAATTTTTCTAGGCATAATTCTAGACTTTGGTTTTTCAAGCTCATTCTTTTTTAACATTGACTTTTTTTTTTCAGATAAGGTGTTCTATCACCCATAGAACACTATATATAGATATGATCATAGAATAATTTAGGTTGAAAAAGACCTTGAAGGTCATTGAGTCCAACTGTTAACCCAGCACTGCTGTCAAACCCTATCCCTAAGCACTACATGTGCACATCTTTTAGGTACTCTGGGATAGTGACTCCACCACTTCTCTGGGCAGTGTGTTCCAGTGCTTTACAACACTTTCCATGAAGAAACTTTTCCTCATGTCTAATCTAATCCTCCCCTGGTGGAATTTGAGGCCATTTCCTCTTGCCCTGTCACTTATTATCTGGGAGAAGAGACCAACCCCTGCCTGGCTACAACCTCCTTTCAGGGATTGTAGAGCATGATAAGGTCTCCCTCGAACCTCCTTTTCTTCAGGCTAAACAACACCAGCTCCCTCAGCTGCTTCACATGACTCGTGTTCCAGACCCTTCTCCAGCTCCACTGTCCTTCCCTGGACATATTCCAGCACCTTGGTGTTCTTCCTGAATTGAGGGGCCCAGAACTTCACCCAGCATTTGAGGTGTGGCCTCACCCGTGCCAAATACAGGGGGACGATCACTGCCCTGGTCCAGCTGGCCACACTATTTCTGATATAGATCAGGATGCTACTGACCTTCCTGGCCACCTGGGCACATGCTGGCTCATGTTCAGCCACTGTCAAACAGCATTCCCAGGCCCTTTTTTGCCACTCCTCCCCCAGCCTGTAGCGCTGTAGGCAGGACCCAGCACTTGGCCTTGTTGAACCTCATACAGTTGGCCTCAGCCCATCGGTCCAGCCTGTCCAGATCCCTGTGCAGAGCCTTCCTACCCACCTGCAGATCAGCACTCCCACCCAACTTGGTTTCATCTGTGAACTGACAGAGGGTGCACCTTATCCAGGTCATCACTAAAGATGTTTAACAGGACTGGCCCCAGTACTGAGCCCTGGGAAACACCGCTGGTGACCAGCTGCCAGCTGGATTTAGCTCCATTCACTAACACTTTCTGGGCCCAGACATCCATTCCAGTGCACCCATCCAAGCCATGAGCAGCCAGTGTCTCCAGGAGAGTGCTGTGGGAGACAAGTCAAAGGCTTTACTAAAGTCTAGGTAAACTGATGCGTGGTTCTATTTCAACTTTGAAGGGAATTCCAATTTGTTATCTTATGCCCTACTGGCTCTTAGCTAAGAAACGTGAACGCCAGTGTCATGACTAATGAAAAACACGTCCAAGTGCCTTTACTGGATGTGCTTGTTGGTTTACAGCTATCTGCATGCTCTAAGAAGTGCTACTGTTCTCTATGGTGCTGTGAGTAATGGTGGTGATTTCTGAGCTGGGGAAGGGCATTAAGGAGTGCTCACTTAGCTGGGTGACTGCCTTGGGCACAGGGCTGAGGCTCAGAGGGATATTTGCCCAGGAGATGGTGCCCTGCAGTCGGCGTTCACCGAGAGGCGCTAATGATCCAACAAAGCCAACAAGCTGCTGTGCTTAATACGGTTATCATCTGTGCTGTAGATTGGACTTTAATTAAATTTCTTAATTAGGCCAAAATCCAATAAATCTAGAAATAGTAATTAGCAGGAGCCAGCTGTTTTATAACTTGTTATCCTGCTTTTGTGGTTTAGACAAGATCTGACTCGAATAAAAGTTATTCTAGCTGCTCATGTTTGTTGTAAAAAAAAAGTTACTTGCTCATATTGTTTTAATCCTGGCCTCATATTGGAGACAACCAATTATTAAAAAAATTATTTTAAAAAAGACTATAAATATAGTATATGTTGTAAATATATTTTGTGCTATATTAGAATATTATGTATCAACTTTTAACCTGGATTTCTATTGATCAATGCATTCGTATTATGGATTCATTAAGTGTCATTTTTTATCTTAGAAATCTATGGTGCTGCTTGTGAATGATGACCTCAGTTCTAGATGGTCAATCATCAGTTTTCTCAATTTTAACAGTTTTTATTTGGATTAGGTAAATAGTACTTAGATTTTTTTAAATTAAATCTGTTCCTTAACAAGAATAACTGGAGATTTTCTTCAGGTAATAACACATTCCCAAAGAGTGGTTTAAGGGGTTTTCCTTTTATTCCATGCCTCCAGCCTGTGGAATTAGAGCAGATTGCACTAAAATTTCCAAGTTTCTCGGAGCTTAGAATAACAAGTAGTGTATGCATAGGAGAATAGTAAATCATTTGCCTCCCTCTGCAAACATGCTGATGACTTGCTTGTATCTGTACTTAGTCATATTTTAAAAACATCAAAACCAAAGGGGAAGGGATAATTTATCCTATTGCAGTACAGCAACCAGAGGATCTCATGAGATAAAGTGATGATTTCCTTTCTGTAACCCTCTGTGTGAAATAGTACCCAAAAATATCAACTATCTTATAGGTAAATTTTATTTTTTCCCCAAATTTTACTGCTTTGCTTGGCATTTAAAAATTGATGATAATTAGATTACTAAGTTACACATATTTTATCCAATAAACCTTATTTAAGTTATTTTTTAAAATTTTTGAAACCAATTTCTCCTTTCTGTTAAGTATTCAGTCGAGTGAAATTAATTAGCTTTGAACCCATCAAATTTGAAATACAATGACATTTCATACTTAGCAATATTTCAGTATAAAGTTTAATTGAATTTTGTTTGTTTTACAGCAGCTGCTGTGCTTTCAGCAAACAAATTGCCTTTGTTAAGGACTACTGTGAGGAATCCCACAAGTATTTAAAAGAGCTTCTAGGGTGAACGTTGGCTGTATGGTAGAATAAATTTACTACAGGTTTGCCTAAAGTGATACATGTGGAAATGAAGAATTGTAATGTCTGTTAGATTTTAAATTATGATGGATGCATGCAACCTACTGAACAGCTTCCTTAAAAGCCCTTGTGCTCTACTGAACAAAAAAGAGCAAACCCAACACCCTTATTTTTAGTTGGGTGGCACAGAGAGTGGTAATTAGGACACTACCACATAAATGGTAATGTCCAGAGCATTAGTTCTCTATTGGCCTACCTTTTAATAGAGGAAATTCATCCCAGAGATACAAAGTGTACATCTATCCACTTTAACCCCTTAAAGCACTTCTAAATGACATGTTATTAAAACGTTATGCTTTCCTATTTTAGAGAGAAAATGCATAAGAACTGCCACATTGGTAAAAACCCCCATTTTGGATGTGTATATTTTAAACATATATCTATAAATATATAAATTATTGCTGTGTAGATAAGGACTAAGTATAAGCCAGCTTTTACTTGCCTTCCTCAATATATTTTATCAGCAACATGTGTGCTTCTGCTGATGGTTGCACTTTCCTTGACTTTACTGTTCCATTATGCCTAATAAATATGGATACTTTGATGTAGTAGCGTGCATATGTTAGTTCTCTTCTAGCACATCTTTGCTGACTCAAGCAGCAGTCTATTTCATCTGAAACTTTATTTACTGGGAGGTGTTTACATAAATACACAGTAAAAAAGGGGTGTTATAGAGCCAAGTCATTTATCAAATGTGGGAAAAGCAAAGGGAAAAAACCCAACAAACAAATCTGAAACCAGACAAAGAATTTTTTCAGAATATTTCTGTTCAGCATTCAAGTTATAGGTACTAATGCAGCATAAAGTTTTTTGAGCAGTGTGCTATAGCTGAAGGTCTCTGCCCATGCAGGGGGGGTTGGACCTAGATCATCTTTCAGGTCCTTTCTGACCAAAGTGCTCTATGGTGATTTTATGTTTTTCATTAAAGGTGGTGTAATAAAGAAAGTGAAAAATAAATTAATTTTTTTGATTCTGTCAAGAAAACAGATCCGGTCATAGATAGTATTGTAGATAATTTTATTTGAGATAAACCATCTTAACTGGTTTCCTAACAGAAAGTATTTGGTACAATTCTTTTTGCAAAGAATTTGACTTGATATTTCTGAACATAACACTAGAATATTAATTTCAAAATTAGCTTGTTATAGAAAATTTACACTTCTCTGGGAACTGGGCTTGCTCCTTTTTTTTTTTTTTTTTTTTGTCAAATTTAATAGGGCAACAGAACACTTATAAAAATTCGAAAAAAGGTGTGCACATGAGAGAATGAACCAGCAAAAGAAAGGGGATGGTTCACTCTGCACAGGCGTGGAAATGAGGGAACAGCACTGAGCTGCAGTTAAGGGTGCTGAGCTTGAACTTTATGAACTGGCAAAGTAAAATAAACTGAGCTATGTTAGTAGAGACAGGTCAGCAAGGATTTTAAGCTCAACATGTGTCATGATCATGAGAACTGCAAGGAACTCCTTTGTGGGAGCATTAGAAGCAGGTCTGTGTCTGTGTCTGGTCCCCATACTTGTGTTCTTGGAAGGTGGATATTTTGCACATTTGTGTGAACAGATCTCTGAAATGCTGAAGGGAGTGTAACAAACCCACCCTACCAGGGGATGTCCTGTATGCACAGTGCCCTTCAGGCTGGCTCCTCCCCATGTTGCTGCTGTGGAATGTGGCTGTTTTACTGGGATATTGCACATTCCAGCTCAAGTTCCTTCTGACCTTGGTGAACACCAATGTAACGCTTTGGTGGGGCCAGTGCTTCTGAGGCTGAGACTAGAGTCTTAGGTCCAAGAAATGAACTTTCCCTCCAAAGTCTGCAGCCATTTCTGGCTACATCATTTCAATGACAGCATTCTGCTTTGGTGTATAGCATATGTGTTGTTGTGTATATATAAATTTATATGTATATATAGGATAAAAGTGCATTAGGAGAGGAAGGAAAAAGGATTTCAGACTCAGGCTTTGGGAAGTGTGTTTCTACTTTTAATTTACTTAGTGGAACAAGATTAGAGTCTCTAATGTATCCTGAGAAGGCCATGGTAGCCATATTTTTAGGACACTGAGATTTTCACAGCTGGTATTTTCAGCTCCTGCTAGGGAGGCTAGAAGCAAAACTGCATGATATAATAGTGAAGGCAAAGCTCTGTTAAATATAACTCAGTGAATTCCTACCTTTCTGTTTGTTACTGACTAAAATCCTTCCAACATATCTTCCTTAAAACTGATTGTAGATGTTTACTCCTCAGGAAAGGTCAGTGACTCTTTACAGTGGCAAGGCAGTGTCTGCAGGCAGGGACACTTGCCTGGCTTTTGTTAAATCCAGCTGATGTCAGCGGAAGAGTTAGACAGGGTCTTGGGCGTGCAGCCTTTAATCAGGTTTAAAACACTAGAAACCACCTTCAAAGGCCAGCTTATACTGAGCTAAGAAGACGTATTCTGATTTTATTTGGTGTATATCAGCCAGAACATCTCTAGAAGAAAAGATATTTAGTACTCATGAAATATGATGATAGAAAGAAGTGATGAGGTGTTTGTCTCCCATGGGAAAAAGAGAGTACATTCTCAGTAGAATGTGAAGATGGGAGAGGACACGGGGCATAGGGAGAATATAATATCATATATTAAAAGAAACATATCGAGTTGGCAGTCTTGGTGACCATAGTTTAAGGCTTTCCTTTATACATACGAGGTGTGGCTTTGGTGCTGCTGTTGAACTGAAGAACTAAATATTCTGAAGAATCAAAAATGTCAAAAGCCTTTGCTCTTTCTGTGCATAGGAGTAAGGCTTGTGGTGTTCAGTCTTAGGGACTGAAAAATCTCTGGTAGATAAGTTACACTTATCAGCATATATTGAATGCCTATTTTAAGAAATACCACTGTCTCTTTGATTCTCTGGTTACCCAATTACCTTTTGACTGGTAGATACATTTTCCCTAATAGTTTTAAAATTATATATGTTGTGAAGTGTGCCATTATCAGACTCATGGTAAAGATATCTGAAGAATTCAGTTTGGTAAATAACTGGACTGGAATCAACAGAGAACTAGAATTCAGCAGCCATCATTCTTACACATTACTGCATCTCTACAGCACTCCCCTATAATGCTCTTTGCGAAATGGCTGGAGAGGGATGTCATTTTATTGCTGGGTAATTGTTTCGTAAAGGCAAATACCTGAAGAGCATTTGGGTTGAATTTTTTCTCCCATAACCATTACTATGATTTTAATTGGAAGCAGCTCTTTGTTCATGTAAAACCAGTGTGATGTCCTTTACTGAAAGATAGTGGTGTCTTTGTATCAAACAGTGCCTGCTTCAAGCTGTTACGCTTGTCGTTGTTTAATTGAACTTCCTTACATTTCTGGGAAAAGGAAACTTCTACCATCTCCTCCTGCGAATCACTTTAACATGCTGTCTCTGAACTGAAAAATATCCCTTTTATGAGTAGGTGGAATAATAGGCTAGCTGGATTCTGATACTTATTAAACGTTAAGTCTGTGTCAGAGTCTGCAAGAGACCACTGAGAAGCACAGAGTTTACAGACATACAAGCTTGTGCCATTTTTATTATCATAATGAAGTCTCTATTGTGCACACAGCAACTCTGTGCTTCATAGCCGCTATATAACCCCGAGAAAATGCAGATATTTGTAACTTTGCTGTTAGAACTGAAGCATTTACTAATAACGGGCTACAAACCTAACAGTGAGGGTGCTCAGTTTGTACCTTAACAGGGCTAACTGATGCCTTTGGGTATGGAAGCGCAGTTTTCTGCCGAGGCAGGGTTAACGACTGAGCTGCAGTTACACCAAGCACATACAACTTGCCTGCCCCGAGTCCTTTTCACAGTTTGTTGCTGAGTCACTGGGTGACCTTGTGTAAACCTCTTCCCTTGGCATGCTCTGGCTGCATAGGAGGAGCACCAGCAATGACCTGCGTAGCTATGCTTGGATGAGGAGTTCTGTGAAACTGCAGATTGGAAGTAAATTATTTGTTTTGTGTCATGCTTTATTTGCCTTATGGTAGGCATTGTGTGTCAGTAATAAAAAGGAAGATGGGGGTATATGTAAGGGACAGAGAGGGGAGATCTGTGACAGAGGGCTGAAAACTGGTCTGTAGACAGGGTGTGGAACGACATTATCTTTGGCTTTCTTGACCTTGGGGTATATGCTGGTTAACCCTCCAACACTGATTCAAAATTAAGAGGGCTGTATTTTAGAAAGCCAAAAGAGTATTAAGAAAAGCCAGTGGTGAAATTTAAAAATCAATTAAAATAACTTAATTTACTTTTAATTTGACTGGATATGGCTTTTTGTCTGCCTACATGTCTGTGCTTAGGGATGCTGATCTTATAGAAACAGAGATAGTAGCATTATGGTGGACTGTCTCTGTAATGGGTCTTTGACATGTTCTCTACCCCCTCTTGTTCAGACAGAATATATTTTAGCTTCACAGATATTTTTATACTATTTAGTATAAAATTATTTTTATACTATTTTATTTTTATACTAATAGATTTATACTATTGTCCTTTTTTTTGGAAACAACGTTCCCAAGAATTATTGGCTTACAAAGGTTTGTAAAAAGAGCAGCCCCTAAAGCCAGGAATTTGTCTCGAATTTGTCTCAAATTAGTGGAAAAGTTTAAAGGAAATACTCTGTGATCCTACAAGATCTCTGTAACATTGTAAAGCAAAAGCTTATACTTTTCCAGTTCTTCCCATGATACTAACTTCCAGCTGGCAAAGATCCTTGGCATAGGACTTCGCTTTCATTGTGGTTGAAATTTTAAATGTACTAGTTTCAAGTCTTCCCTTATTAAAAAACATATTTTAAGATTTCTGGTAGCTGCAAGGATCTGTCTTATAAAGGGAAGGACTCCCATAGAGCTTCAAGAAAAGCTTTGCGTCAAGCTTGTCAAAACCTCTGAAAAATAAAACACATAGCAGGAACTATCAGTGTTGTGATGTAGTGCAAATCTCTTTCAAGCACATTAGGGAGTTAAAAGTGAAGACTATTACTTGTAGCAATGGCCACATTTGGTAATTTTCGAACATAGCAAATGCTCATGTGAAAATTTTTTACTTTTTAATTAATCACGTAAAAGTTAAGTTAAATAAATACATTCTAGCCTTTGTGTAAAGTATTTTCAGAGTTAAGATATAAGAAACGGACTTCTGATTGTTTAGACTCAGGAATCCAGTTGTTTCTTTAGAGGGCCATTATATGTATTTGCTTTTACTCATCTAGATGTAAAATTAACATCATGCATATTTATATATTACATGAACTGCTGAGGCAAAACAGCAAATAAGCAAGCCATATGTGAGAGAAGCTAAAAGGCCTCAATAGGCCAGAAATCTTGCACTAGAGTCAAGTTTTATAAATACTAGGCACTGTGGAGCACCACTGAAATAGCAGGAGTTCTTTCGGGAAGCTGAAACCTTTGCTTTTCCGTTGTGTAAAGGACTTTAGGTATACAAATGCCTGTAACTGCCTTACCAGTGACAGATATATGAAGAATCCTTGTTCAGACTTTAAAACTGAAATATCTCTAATATCTGAAATAGTGAGGAAGAGAGTGAGGCCATGAGTAAGTTTGTATTCCTTTTGAGAGCCAGTCTAATCGGCGATCTTACATCAGCAATCTCAGTCACTTTGATAAGGCAGCACTGAACACTGTGTGTGGGACTAGGGGAGAAAAATGGTCTTGTAAACCTTCATTGCTCCAGCCTGTATCTTTGAGTAAGCTGTAGAAGAGAGGGACAAAATAACTTTGATTGCTGGGTAAGTACAGGGCACAAAAAATAGTACTCAGCAACTTGAAACTGATCTGAAAGCCAAGCACGGCCAACACAGAGCAGTGGCACAACATCTTTCTTCATTCTTGTCCCATTCAAATGGGGACCCTACAGAGGGTGTGTGGGCTGAACTCCTTACTGGTGGAGCACCAGGAAGACAGAACAAGGGGCATCAAACCAAGGAATGAGAGTTGTGTAGAACTGTTTTTGAAGCTCGTGTGTGGCTGGAAATTCTCTCAGCATCTGTTTATCAGACAGAAAAGAATATAGGGAGGGTGTTGAAGAGCATTAATTTGTTCTTACAAGTTCTTAAAATTCACTTGTGTTTAAGACTGTATAAAGAGAAGAATATTCTGGCAAGTTTCTTAATGCATTCAACATTGGTCCTACAGAAGTACTAGACCCCCCAGTTTTATACCTTGCTGAGATGATGTAGTATGGATGATTCTAGAAACCTTGATGTTCCAGTTTCTCTTGCATTTATATAAATCCTGTGGTAACATAAACATTAATGGTATACACTTAAAAGCATAATCTATTTTTGTAAGGTCTGATCAGCCTAAGACCTCTTACCTGTGTAGAACCTCTCTGGGAGTTTATTTGGTGTGAGAGAAGGGGTCGCAGACAGAAAAGCCTCCAGGAAGTAGCTTGGCTCCTTTGACAGACTTGAGAACAAAAAGAGCCCACAAACTTTGTCACCAGTGGTGTCATCAGTCTCAACCTTCAGCAAGGAAATCTGTGTTGGGGAAAACATATTTGTGTTGAGTGATTTTTTTTGGTTTTGTTTTTAATGTATAAAAAAGCTGGTTCTTAGTGTGAGTGAGGCTGTGTAGTCTCTGGCCATGCTCACTGAAAACTCATTGCATCTGTTTTTTAAAAGCTTTGATGTACTTGATATTTAATGAATACAGAATGTAATTCATAACTTTATTAGTTAATTATAGTAGTCTTAAAGGACATAATTTCACATGGATAGCTCTCCCTCATCCAATTATTACTTCATCCCAGTCATCTTAATTATTGAGAAAGTTTTTGTGTAACTTTGATACACATAAGCACTATGTAACACAGAGAATTTAGATTTGCCTAGTTTTGCACACAAAAGCAACCAGCAACCATGTCCTCCAGTTTACACACCACAGTTGTCATGTAAAATCTATTAAATACTGTAATTAACATATTTTCCAAATGTGTTTTATGGTGTTAAATCCACCGTACAAGCAAGTCACACTCAAAGTCTTCTGAAACACACACTCAAGAATTCCTATTGCTTCCTACTTCAGAAAAAAAGAGAAAGAATAGGAAGATTTGTATTTGCATTGAAAATCCAATTAAAACAGCAAGGTGGCAGGAATGATATCAATTCCTATGAAAGCACTGTTTCATGATGCACTGCCGACCAGTCATTTGTAGCCCTCCATCTGGGAATTGTGGCATAATAATCCACAGTAAGGCAAAAAGAACAACTCAGAAACAAATTTGAATTCTTGACCTATTTTTGGTAATCCACCATTGCTGACAGAAGTTTAAATGATCCTAAAGAGTGACTTATTATGGGGATGCCAAAACAGAAAACTGTAATACAGAGGCAGGAAAGTGAATGATTATTTTTATATCTGTCATTGTTTCCAGTATCCAAAGAAAAATTCTATGTTTTGTCCACCGAAGAGTTATTTTGCAATAAAAACAAGAGATCAGGAAGGTTTCCATCAGGATTCCTGGTAGTCATCAAAAGAGTATTTGTAGGCAAGAACTTGCTGCTCATCCTATCTTTGATTTCTGCTATATCAACTTCGAAGTATATGTTAAAAACAAGAAGTAACAAAAAGTTTCTGAAGTCTTTCTGCCCTCTCTGTTCACTGTGTAAAGGATGGAGATGGTGGTTACGCATTTTGCAAAGTGTACGTTGCTGAGAATATGTAGAGTGGTCTATAAAGGTCATGCTGTAGTATTTGCCTTTTTGACAAAAGTCTTTGTGTCAAAAGGGGTTGACTCTGTGCCATGATCTGTGCGATTTCAACCTTGAGCCATGATACATTCACATTGAAGCCTCCATTTAGATTTTCTTTGCTTTCAGGGGATTCCTTTAAATACCTCCATTTTTCTTCCCCTCAATCTGCTTTTGGTGCAGCCACTGCACAAGACGGCACGTTTCTGGTTGTAATACTGTGTATTAGGCAGAGATCGAAAGGGTAAAGGAAAGAGCAAGTCGTGTATATTGGGCACAAGTGTTTGTTGCTGACACGTTCTGGCTGCTGCTGTGTTAAGTCTCATTCACGAAGGGCTGCATCTGTGCCACAGTTATTTATGTGTAAATAAATTCTTTGCTCTACTGGGAATCCCAGGGAATCTGGTACCAAAGCAAACATCAGAGTCTTCAAAATCAAGACTGGAGGGAACAACGGGAATATGCAGCCTTCTTGCATGTAATTTGTATACCTGACAAAGAGATCTCTTACTGCCAAGTTATAAATCAAATTAATATTATGAATATAAAGCTTTAGAGTGGAAAACAAGGCACTGTAGTAAAATGTCATGGGTTTTTTTGAAAGAAGTACATTTTTTTAATCCTTGAACATTTGGTGGTAAGAAGGAACCCCTTCCCTCCCTTCTCTAGCTGTCGATTAGAATAACTTCTGACAAAAAGCCAGTGGTAATGCACACAGTCCTGTTACAAAGCATTTGCCAAGTGAAATTCCTAGCAACTACTGCAGAGAATTCACAGACGTGTTCAGCACTGTTTTCCCAAAGAAATTGTCAATCTTATCACTGTCTACCTTGGTTTATGCTTAGTCATTTTAAAACCAAAAAGCCTTGTTTCCAAAAGGCCCTCAAAATGTGGATCAGCTGTGCAAGGATAAAAGGAGGACTTCCAAAATATTCAGGGAAACTGCTTTGCTAATACCACGTGGTAAGGATGTGCTTGCTGTTTATCTTATTTTTCCTGCTCTGAAGATAATCGTTAAGCCCAGCCTCTTCCTATTTGTGGTGTGGAGGACAGGAGGAAGGGTTAGTACCTCTCTTCTACAGAAAAAGGTGTTCTTTTGAGATCCCCACCCCTTATAGTCCACAGACCCTGCATATATGGCCTGTATGCAACATTACCCCAATTGTCAGAGAAATTGTCCCCAGCTGTTCTACTCTCCAAGAAGAAATCTAAAATATCTGTCCACCTTAGTAGTTATTTTTTAAACCTTCTGAAAGTAATACACAATGTTTAAGAGTTAAAATGGACTAAGATGTCCCATGTGAACAGATATGACTAAAATCTCTGGGAATCTGAGTGCTTTGCCTATTCTGGGAATCCCAAGGAAGGGCTGGAGGCTGCATCAGTGTTTACCCTCTTACCTTTAAACTTATGTTTCTCTCAAGATATCTGACATGATGGAGTAATGTGTGAGAAACAGAATTTTCACCAAAGATTCTGTGTTTTACAGTTTGTGATTAAAGAACCTGAACAAACAATCTTGAATCGGTTCCAGCCTTTCCTAACTATTTGGGAAGTGTTGACAAATGTTGTGAGTCATGGCCATGTTAACAGAAAAAACCCTTTCATTTGTATAACACTGAACTTTTGTCTAGAGAGCTATTATATAACAAAGAACATAAAGGGATCAACTTTCTTTATTTAGCATGCGCTGCCATAACTACAGGATGTGAACATGTTGGTGACTTTATTGTGTTGAGTAAAATTAGTAATTTATCAAACATAACCCATCTCTCAAATTATTTCTATAATAGTATTGGTCCTTTGAGGAGCTTTAGGTGTGCATGGTATATTTTGAGTTCTGAATGAATTTCATCAACTATAGTTTGTACTCAGTTTGTTTGTAGATTAACAGATCCATGTCCACAGTAATAGCTTCCTCTCTTTATCCTTCTCCTCCACCATTAGAAATAGCTTTAGCTTAGCACTTACTGGAAGTGAGAAATTAAGTATCCAATTATTTTAAGTTATTTTTGTATTAACATATCATTTAAGAAGCTAGAGGAAGATTACTGAAGGATTATTGGGTTGTAAGTTACCGGTGGTTGCTGGTAATTCGTTGTGAATAGCACTCTAACAACTTGAAGTGACTGGCATAATTAAATGTTTCAAATTTGCTGTAGTTTTTGCAAGACTAATTGCGAATTAGTCTTCTTTTTTAATCTCACTGGTATATTATGCAATTGAAACATCCACATCAAAAGCAGGTATTGTCACATCAATAGATTTTTTTCATATGCTATTATTACTGTAACTTACAGATTCTAGATCTGTGTTTCATTCTTCTCTCAAAACTTTTGTAAACACTGTTCCCTTTATATAGCAAGGACACCTGGCCAATAATATTATTAAGATATTTTTTATTTCAAAATTTACTGAAGAATTTAAATACAACAATTAATCTTAATGATGAGCTTTCTAGAATCTAATAACTTCTGCTTTAGAAGAAATGGTATTGCAGAATGAATATATCTGCTAAAAGATAAGTGCATTTTTCAAGGTAGACATTATCTGGATAACTTTAGAATTTGGAGTTGTGGTTTTCTGTCCTTTTTTTCTTTTGAGACTTGTGGGTATTGATCTGTTTTGTTGTCATCTTACTGGCCTGATTGCTGTCTTTACTTGTCTTTGACATGAAAATTCTTGCTTTCTCTTAGGTGTTTTGTTAATATGGGAAAACTTCTCTTTCCCTTTTGTTCAAATGTATTCAGATTGCTAACTGAAAGCCAGAAGAAAGCAAAAAAATGTGTTTTATGTGGAACAGCAATATTGGAATATTTAAGAACAGGGAAAGTCAAAAAGGATGATGAAGATAGGATGAAGTGAGACATCTGACGTAATTAAAAAATAGAGATTCTTGGCCTCTGTCTCTGCCTGAGGAGGTCTGTTACTATATAAATAAATTGAATTCCTCTTTCCAATGTTCTGTTCTACTTAAATATGCTGACTAAGCTGTTTCAGCACTTTGATCTTCTGCCATGATCTGGCCCCAGCTGTACTTTCATCCTCTTCAAAAGTATTCTGTCACAACAGTGAATTTGGCCCTAAGGAAATGAGTATGCAGATGTCCTTTCTTTCTCCATTAAATACTACCTAGATGGTAGTCTTTATTGAACAAATAAGCTGGGAAATTATTCCCCAAGGATTTATTTTTTAATCCACTAACAACAGAATCTACCTGTTAACCTTAAACAAACCCCTAGAGGCAAGTGTAATATTTCCCAGCAAAGGAAATCGTTTGGGATTTATGTTTTTGGGACTGGTATGATTGGATGGAATCCTGAGGTATTTTATGTGAAGTGCAGCTATTTGTGAAGACTTGAAAAGTGGACATGGTAGTGGACACATCCATCATGTTCGATTGTAGTTCAGACGGGATATTCTGTCTGGCTTCCAGCTCTCTTGCCCGAAAGGCAGGGAATTTGATCTGTTCTGTGTCCTATCTGGCAGCCCTCTGCTTTGGAGACCCCTTATGGCCATGTCTGCTTAAGGCATTGCTGAAATCTCTTCGCCTTGTTCAATTCACTTGTTCTCAATCTTTAGCATAAAGGGCATACCATGAGAACAGTTATTACTGAGGAGACTTTCTTTTCTGTACTCCACAGCATAAATAAAAATCCTGTTAAAGGTGTTTACAGACTCTAGGAAAACTGAGGTAGATGATATTCATTGAGGAACTTCGCTTTCTTCCAGTCATTAAGCTTTCAGAGTGCTATTTTCCATAAAGATATGTCCATAATGATAATTTTATCTCTCTGAATAGATTTTTCTGTGCATGGGAAATATGTCGTGAACATCAGCAAAAATTTGAATGCTTCTGTTGTTTCCTCTTGTGATAAAAATACGTTGAAACATTATAAAAAAAAGTGAAGTAAGACAATATTAAGGCTTTGTACATCTCTTTCAATTGTTTGTTTTCAGAGAGGAAATTGTGATCATTGCCTCTGCTGTACAGGAGAATAGAATTCAGTTTTTTTGAACTTTGGTCTTTACCTCTTTTCAAAGGACACATGATAACTTTCTTACATTGATGTATTTTTGGTACTTATAAAGATTTATGGCAATGGCCAGCCTGTATGTGACGATTTATAGGTGGCCACCATGATAATTTAGGCCTGTAGTACAAAACCAAGGAGCTTGTGTTGAAGCTTGTGTTGAAATTCAAACTCAGTATTAACTAGGCTGGGTTAAGTCTGGATTGACCTGGTCTAATTGCCAAGTAGCTTAGCAGCTTCCATTCTGCTTTCATTGAGGACCATCTAGCAAAGGCCATTGCATGTGTGTTTTAATGGAAATAAGACACCACACTGGTAATTTCTGTAATACCTTATTCTGCTTCATTTTGTTACCCTGTGTAAATGTTTTTCCCTCGCATTGCTACCATCAAAGCTGTCAATCAAATCTGATTTGGTTTATATCTTTTTTTTTTTTTTTTTTTTTTTTTTTTTTTTTTTTTTCCGTTTAACAGATGATGTCACCAATATTGCTCAGGAATCCCTCCTTGCTGATGAAGAAGAGAATGTGCCAACAGGAGTAGGAGTCACAGTGTGAAAAGAACAAACATATCTAGTGACTCAGCTACTGGTGCTGCTCAATCTTCACCTCTTTACATTAAAATTGAACACAACTGCCTCAGAAACCTATGGGAAAGAGAAAGGTACTGTTCATTGCCAGCATGTTGGGCGGGTAGGAAGAGAACAAATCTGCAATAGAGATATCATGTTATCAGTTTATTAGAGACAATATAATTTGAAGCTTCAAGTCTGAAGTTCTTTTTTGTACTGAGAAAGACTTTAAACCCAATCAGACTTTGTAGGCAGTGAAATAAACTGAATCTATATGAAGTTTTTGTCTTTGCTTGAGGTGCTTTGACTTTCTTTATGGAGAGGCTTTCTGAATTCACTGAATAGATTTCTTGATATTATGAACATTTTCTTACTCGTGATTTATTTTAAAAATAAATTTTGTCAGTCATTTCCTCACCACCACCACTACTCATGGAATCTGAAGTGTGCAGTACAGAAGGGTGCTTAGTGTCTTATGTTTATCATATACTTGCTAAGTTGACCACTGTTTTACTTCAGCGCTATCTGTCACCATTATAAAGAAGAAAGGCTTTAATTGCTTTGGTCTCAGTCAGATGCTAAGGTCCTTTGATAGACTTTCCCAAATTTCTGGTTGACTTACATGTCTGGGTATTCAGCAGGCAGCTATATATGCCATGCATAAAACCCACCACAACATTTTATTTGCTTCAAGGATCATCTACTGTATGGGGAAAATTATCCAATTCCTCCTATTAGGTAAGGACGACAATTTAACGCGGTGACTAATTTTGGGGTTTTTCATCTTGTGGTAGTCCTGCAGTGGAACTGCAGTGATGACAGACTTATTAGAATTAGAAATATTAGGAAATAGGCAACCCCCACTCTCTATAACTGTTATTTCTGCAGCAAAATGCTGCAATGAGTCCCTAGAAATTATATTTTTATCTAGAAAGATATCGAGAATATAGTTGAAGTTTGCCAGAAAACTGTAATGCAAAAACAATAAGAAACTTCAGTCACAGATGTATCTAAAAAATTATCTCCATGTCTAAGTAATAATAACAGAAAGTAGATGATGCTGATTTTGAAAAGAATTAAAATGCGGAACTCTAAACCCAGCTGATGAATATTATAACTTGGCTTTCTATGAAGGTGAATGTATTCTGATATTTAAATTTCAAAGGAATGCAATTTAAAAGTTATTTTCCTCCTGTTGTCCTTTAGACTGTTTATTCCTGTACATCCAAACAGTTGAACATAGATTAAGAGATTGATATAGATATATTTTATTTAACTGACTCTATTTAATGAAAATGAAAAATTCCAAACATAGAGAGTCTTCAACAGCTAATGTATTTTGTAAAATGATTTTGTCCTGTGCAAATTACCTATAAGGAGACTTCCTAGTATCTGGAACTAGCTTATGTGGGTTTTCATCCTCTGGATTGCTTATGCTCATTTGCCCAATGCTACAGAAAAAACCCCCTCCATATCTGCCCCCTATTTGTCTTATTTGATTAGTCATATTTCTTGCATGTCAATGTCTTTTTATTTGGCTTGACTTTTTCTGATCTCTCCAACCTGTCTCCTCAGAATGACGGTGTTCTCCCAAGCATTCATGCAGGAACGGTGCTGCTACATCATGCAGCTGCGTGCTGGCACTTTGCTTTAGAGAATGCCTGGCTGCTTCTGTGAAAATTTACTGTTGCTGTAGCATGCCTGGTCCTAAAATAGGGCCAGGCACATTTTTTTAAATGTCTCTTTCTTTCTTTTGCTGACTGATCATGAAATCTACCAAAAATTGGTATTTCCCCCTTTTCTTTGAATTGATAGAAATTAAAATGAAATAAACTTTAGTATTACTCTCCTGTTTCCATTTTTTTTCTTAACATCCTTTGAACAATCCATCTGTGCTGACTAATCCTCTGCACAATTATTACTTATGTTCACTGCCACGTTATTACAGATCCATTATTCTCCAAACAGACAAAAAAAGGGCTATAAAAAGTTTATGTCTGAATAGTTTTTCTTGCAAATATAAGTAGGTAATGCATTTGAGTAACTGATAGCTGTACAGCTGCTGGCAGAATTCCCACACATGTTTTGCCATTAGATAAGTCTGTGGCTAGTAATGGTCGTGCTGAGATAAGATAGGTAACATTTCACTTAGTCATCTAAAACTAATCCTCTATGTGTTGACTGTTTCCAAGAGGTCTTGAAAAGAAAAGTAAGCAAACTTTTCTGACAACGTGGAAAGGTCTCTCAAATATATAAAACTTGCTGTCCAGTATTAAGCATAACAGATCTTCAGTCTTTTATGAAGCTCCTTGTATATTCATAAATGAGTATGAATGGAAAAAGAAGGTATGAACCATGAGAAAACTATAGCCTCTGTGGTGTGCATTCAGTAAACAGTAGTGAGAGGCCACGAAGTTGACAGTTCTGACAATTCCTTTAGATTTACCATTTTTGGTATCTTTTTCTTGATAAATAGGCTCTCTCATGGTTATGCTTGTCTTTCTAGCTTTTTTGTTTGTTTTTCTCAGCTCTTCAGTTGTTAACATCAATAGTTCTGAATGTGTTATGAATATTAAATCGCTTTGATAATGTGATTTGATTATAACAATATGTGTGTGTGTGTGTATGTGGGGAGGCCTGTTTTATGCATAGTATTGCGTAAATGTTGATTTACAGGAGATAAATTTTGAAGATACTGAATTAGCTCAATACCTGCAACTTACCCTTCCTGAAGGAAACCCATCATGTGCACATAGGCTCATACTATATTTATATTACATATGTTCAGTATGACGATCTTTGCTTTACAAGTAGTCTTGTGCAAAACCTTATTTTAAAATGTGCCATTATGTGTTGCCATATTGTAATGAGCTTGGACAATAACAATCAATATTTTGTTCTTGCTCAGTAAGTCAATGCTGCAGTTCTGCAGTCAAGTACTCTAGGGTGGCATAATGTATTATTTTGAGGAAACTTCTTTCTGTCAGACTTTCATTTAATTTGTGGAGACTATCTTTCTCTGCCTTGTGTGATCTTTTTGCATATCTTCTATTTTACTTAAAATTGCAGTCAGTGTGCCTGAGAAATATTACATGCTGAAACAGTTCCATTTCCCAGCTGAGTTCACTTTTTATTTAGTGTGGACTGGGATCTGTGTTTGTGTCAGAAAATCTCTGCGCAGCACTACAAGCTTAGGGGTGAGAGGCTGGAAAGTGCCCCAGTGGGAAAGGACCTGGGAGTGCTGGTCAACAGTGGCTGAACATGAACCAGCAGTGCCTACGTGGCCAAGAAGGCCAGTGGCATCCTGGCTTGTATCAGAAATAGTGTGACCAGCAGGACCAGGGCACTGATTGTCCCCTTGTACTCGGCACTGGGGAGGCTGCACCTTGAGTACTGCACTCAGCTTTGAGCTCCTCACTGCAGAAAGGCATTGAGATGCTGGAGCAAGTCCAGGGAAGGCCAATAAAGCTTCAGAAGGGTCTGGAGCACAAGTTTATGTGGAGCGGCTGAAGGAGCTGGGGGTGTTTAGTTTGGAGATCAGGGTGAGGAACTCTCCACAACTATCTGGAAGGAGATTGTAGTGGGGTGGGGGTTTGTCTCTTCCAGATAACAAGTGACAGGACCAGAGAAAATGGCTTCAAGTTGCACTAGGGGAGGTATAAATTGAATATTGGGAAATATTTATTCATTGAGAGGGTTCAGGCATTGGAACAGGCTGCTCAGGGAAGTGTTGGAATCACCATCCCTGGGAGTGTTCAAAAGAAAAGTGAATGTGGCACTTGGGGACATGGTTTAGTTTTGATCATGGCGATGCTGGGTTAATGGTTGGACTTAAAAGCCTTCTTTAACCTTGGCAATTACATGATTATATGATTACAGTCTTGGGCCAGTAGTGGTTTATGATCCAGGACAAATTCTCTCTATTTACATCTTAGAAAAGGGGCATAAGTGGAGCTGACAACTAAAGTTTGTTAAAGAGTGTGACAGACTGGTGAGTCTGAGAGGGATTCCTATGTAGACACAATGATGGGATTTGGTCCTTCCTTATTGAGGAAATACTGTATTGAGGAGATACTCTATTGCCTTCTGGTTTTTTTTCAGACAAGAGGTGGAAAGGGATGCAAAAGGATTAAAGTAGTTTACTACGTTTCTGAGAGTTAACCTGGTATTGTTTTGCCTTAGGGATCAGTCGCACTTTATTCCATCTGTTCAGCTGTGGTGGTTTAATATTTCTGTACTTTTCAGGAAACTGTGGAAAGCTGACTTCCCATCTTTCTCAAGTAAAAACTTGTGTTAAACTGCTTGCAAGAGTGCAGTTGTAACAATTTCCTGCACAAACATAATTTTATATTTCTCCTGCCCTACATTTAGTAATGTAAGAAGAAAATGAATGTTTGGGGTTTTTTTCAGGTTAATAAAAGTCAATGAAGTGGGGGGGAGCAGGGAAGAGCTGGTGGAAAGCATTTTCCAGGTATGCTGGATGTTGTTATAACCCAAGAAAAAAAGAAAGATTTTGTAGTAGAAGAAAGAGAGTGAGTACTTGGGCATTTCAATTAACTTGCAACAACCAATGCAAGATTTAAAAGTGCACAGTAAAAAGGTGAATGGGTGAAGATCTGCATATCTCAAAAGAAACATCTAGTAATTTCTTATCCTTTATTCCTCACAAAATTCAGGAAGTGTTAGTGAAGATCTTTGTAACTTGATGTTTCTAGATTTCTACTGCTAAAAAAATAATAAGTAGTATATGTTTGTAGAATAACCATTTGAATTGATATTCCTGGGGAGGGGAATGAACATGTTTACACTTAAGAGCTCCCAGTTTTCACATTGTTCACTGAAACAGGCAGCATTTCAATATTTCCCCTTTCTGGGACAAGGGCAATCTATGCATGTAACAACTAAGTCTTGATTTACATGTAACTTTAAGCTTTCATCTCACCCTTACATTTTTCTTCTTCCTTTTCTGATATATGCTCCTCTTTCTTTCCTTTCTTCTATATCTGAGAACCGGTGGTTGTGGGGAAAGAGCAGATAAAGAGAAGATCGGACTCTCACTTAAGTTAGTCATAACAAATGGGCTGCATCACTGGGAAGATTAGTTCTCTTTTTTCCTTTACTAGAGCCTTCTTAAGCAGGCTCCATTCTGGTAGTCCATTCCCCAGTATATACTCCATCCACCACCCACACCACCTCTTTTTTTTTTTTCTATTTTGGAAACAAGTAGTTAAAGTTTTGATAGTATAGCTTTGCTATGTAAGAGGTGAAAAACTGCAGTTAGTGCCATACCTTAAAACAAAATCTTTTTCAGAGTTTCATCTAAAGTTTAGGGAGATGGTGTGTGATGTAGAAAGAACAGTTCTTTTGGCAATACCTGTTTTCATATTTTTCAACTGAGTCTGCGTTCAGACTAAGTGTGCCTGTAAAGTCACTGCCAGCACCCTAACTTTTGAGGCTTCCCTCTGCCACCTCTTTTAGGGGATGAAGTGGGAAGAGGAACAGAACTAAACACTGAGATCAATTCATAGCAGAAATGACATGAATAATAATGTATTTTTACACAAGTAGGTGCAAAATTAGGATTGCTACTGTGTCCAATTTACATGATAACGCAACTTGAATAAAGGTTTTTGTCCATGGTCAGAGATGATTTACAGAACCATTTAGACCTTGCAGAAAACAGCCTTCTTTGCACACACCATGGGAAGAAGGAGGTTGTGTTCATAAGCAATGAAGCATGAACATCTTTCATCCAAGCACGGGGAGTTCTGTAAGCTTTGGGTGACATGTGTTGGCTTCACCTTGTGTAAAACACTGCAACATCTTCATGGTCTGCTCTCTGAAGCAGTATGGTGAAATGAAATCTTGATTTCTTAATGAAGGCAAGATATTATATAGGTGAAGAGAGATAAGGGTGTTTTCTTAAGAGTGAAGAATAAATCACTTTTTAATTCCCCTAAATGTCCAAAACAGCCTGACTATGACAGCATTCAGCAGTTTAGGATACACTGCTAGCAGTACTGTGCCCCATAATTGTGTAATCCCCTTAAGTTGCATGTGCGACTTGCATTCTAGAGAACTTCAAGTTGCATGTGTAAATAAGCTCTGTCCAACACTCTTTCAAATTTAGGAAGTTTTATTTCTGTATATATATACATGTATATGCATATATATATATATGTTTACTTGTGTGGATTCATTTAATTTCCTTACTTCAAAATACTTTGTGACAGTCTAATCTGGACGACAGGCAGTCTCACAGTCTGTAGTGGTGGGTCACAGAGTGATTCTGGAGGTTTATATTTATATCTAGTTGCCTGTTTCTCTCTTTTTAAGCTGAACTGTGATTGAATGTATCATTGTTTTTTAACATTCTGAGGGATGCTATCCTTAAAATTATGATGTTGATACACATATATGTATTCTGCAAGTCTTCATGGCCACGACATTCAACTCTAAGCATCTTTAGAAAGCACATTCCTACTTGTGGTGGCCAATTTGCCTACACCATTTTCAACAAGTCTGGAATGGTTTGAATCAAATCCGCTGGCAATTATCAGAAGGGCATTTGATTGGTAGTCTTCCCACGGTGGTGAAGCATTTTCTGTTTGTGAATGTGGGGAGATGGTTACACAAAGGAAGCCTTTAGATCACAAAATTTCTCTTCTGTGCTTTTCTTATGCTTTGTCATGCTTGTCTCTGTCCAGTTTAACTAGGAAGAGAAACGAAAGATTGTCTCCAGGCTCTTGCTGTGTTAGTATCTAACTGTGCTTTTTACTGCCTGTAAAGAATGAAGAAACGTTTTAAGCTGTTGCACTGCTCCCTTTCAGAATTAAGGGAGTTGACAGAGCAAAGAGGCTACTCTCTGGCTGAAATACCCAGTTTAAATATTTTATTCCAGGTGATGCAATTCCATCAGCCAGAGCAAATTAAACTCTTCACTGCAATGAGCATTCACTCAAATAACAGCCCTTGAAATATCAGTGTCAGCTGGCTGATTATCAGAGCACTGTTGTGAGAAAGTTAACAGATCTTCCAAGGGAATTGCAGCTTTGTGATGATTCCTGACAAAAGCAGTTGCAAACTCTTTCTTGTTCTCATAAGCTTAATTTCTCATAACCGAAATCCATGAAGCCTTAGCCCATGTGTTGCCCATAAACTAGTGATAATTATTGTTATCATCCAACTAGATTTGAAATTAGATTTGAATGTGGGGTGTCTTACTTTAAGAACATTGAAGTTGAGCAGAAGTCCTTGATACAGTAATCAAACATAAGGCTGAGGTCCTAAATTCCTGAACTCAGGTAGATATATTTTTGGGATTCCGTGACTCTTCAAAATTTAAGTGACAGCAGTGCCAGTTTAGGAATCAAGGAACTTGGCTTTAAAAGTGGATCCCAATGGGAACTTTGGAAAAAAAAAACCCATGTTCTTTTACCAGTCTTCCTGTATTACTGGAATAGGCTGATATCTTCATTTTGGCTAAGAGTTCTGATTTCAATGAGATGTGTCGAAGTTGAGCCGCCCCTTGGTAGGTGAAGAAGTTTTGTCATTAACCTGCTCAGTATTATAACTTCCTTTATTGTGCTGACTGATGTGTTCATGCTGCTCTGCACACAGCTGGGTGATTCTTCTGTGCTGGAGCAGTAAGGTGGGAATGTGAGCTGTCTGGCACAGTGTGAGGTAGCTTGCAGGTTTAATGAAGGTAGAGAACAGCACATAATAATTATTTAAATCAGGGGCAGTGAAATGAAATCATGCCACCTCTGTTTGCCTCACTGTTCAGCTGGTAACTAATATCACATCCAGATACAGTTTTTCTCATCATTTCACCTACCTGACCTCTTGAGTCTATACTATTGATTTACAAAATAATAAATATTCAAGATGGAATAAAGTGTTAGACAACCCCAGGTTTTGTCTCATTGAATTCCACCTCTCTCTTGAGTCATCAAATTGGGAATCTGAACCTCTCCCCACAAGCCTGTCAGTCGTCTTGCACATTTTCTACACAGCTGTCATCCCCCAATTTTTCATTTTTCTGCTTTCAGGTTTCAACTATTCTCGCTCTTTACAATAAAAATAATAATAATGATGGGTTTAAAAAAACATCCAAAGGAATCTTACTGCAAAAATCAGATAAATAGCTAAACAAAGGTGGCCCAGTAAAATTCAAACCCCTAAATTTGGCATAATGATTAATCTGTGGGGTGTCACTGACAGTCAATAAAGATACTAGAATCAGTCTCTCTAGTTGCCATTTATCTAGGTCTAATTCTAATTTCTTCCTGCTTCTGTTTTTCTTCTTAAATATTATGCTTTAAAGGGAGTGCTGCTCCTCCGTGAAAGCCAGGGATCTCCCTGCATTGCACCCAGGGCACAGTCAGAAGGGCTGGAGGCTGGGTGTGCACTGTGCTGGACAGCAGCATCTTGTCAGGTGTCCTGCCTGTGCTCCAAAGACAGGCATTGGCACAGAGATCAGAGGAGCAGCTCTGCCCAGAGCTGCCTCTCTGGAGTTGCAGTGAACCCAGCACCCTAAAGCTCTCTTGCTGTGCAACAGACCTGAGTTTTGAAGGTTGGGAGGACATTGTTTTATCATTTTTAGTTGCATTTGAACTTTGCCTTTTTGTGCTGGTGTCTTTTTAATTTTATATATGTCACAGGACTGCTGTTTGTAGCATTTTGTCTTTTAATATGGGAAGTGGAGTGATCTTAATGATTTAGTGAATCCTCAAAACATTTCTGTGAGTGAAATTGGGTAAAGACTGTTAAAGAATGTACATTCATTGAAGACAATGAATATTTTTATTTACTTTAAAGTCAGGGCATCAAGCTCATAAATTTTTGAGAAGTGATCCAGGTTATTTTCAGTAACTTCTAGTGTATTGAAGTGTTGTGCAGTGCAGAATGGAGGGGCAGGATTCCTTCCCTTCCTCCTGCCTTGTCCTCTTCAGCTTAGACATTCCCTTTTACTTGTGATAATTCCTTGTAAATGAAGAGCTGCGTTTGTTTGTTTGCTGGTTTTTTTTTCTTTCTTTTTGGTAGGATACTTATGTCTTCCACTAGAATGAAGCCATTTATGTACTGGGTGCTATCCAGTGTTACACAGTATTACCAGTCAAAAACAATAATTGAGCGTTGTGTGGTTGTTAATAGTAGGTACAAATATAGTTGAGTGCGTGCATAGGGTCTAAATGAGTCTGATATCAGCAGGATTGCGTTACTGTGAGCTCTTTTGGGAAAAAAAAAAACAATGAAAAAATGCTTAGAGTTCCTTAGTGATTGCTTTCCATATAGGTGTATTGTTATTGAAGCAAAAATGACTCAGGACTGTAGGCTGTGAATCTGCAAAAAGGAATGAGGAGCTGCCAGTTAACAATAAAGATGTTTTTGGTTTTATCTGCCAAAAAATCACAAGTGACACTTACAGAAGTGTTTCACAGTAAGGAAACTCTGTATTTCCCTAAGTGGGATAGGATTTAAAATAACCTTCAAAGGTTCTACTGTTACAGAAATAGACCTGTCTCTGTAGGTAGCTAACAAATGGGTATCTAAAATGTTGCTAGTCTACAATATACTTAGAAGATTATTCTGATAATTTGTATTCAGATTTTCTTGCCTGGGAAGAGTATTATTTTACAACGCTGTAGAGGTGCTTTTGCTTTTATCCATTCAGTCATGTTTTATTACATAGAACTGAGAACTGAAGCAGTAAATGTAGGTCATCTGAACCTTGTGAGAAATGTGCCTTGGGCACCTGCAGCTCTGAACGTTGTCGTTCCCATACAGTCACTGCTTGATTATCACTGTTTTTTTAAACTATCGGTGAACTGGCAGTTACTTCTGAAGTTAACATTGTACCTGTGTCCACTGCATTTACTATTGTCAGGTTCTAGGCTAAAAAAAATCTATTTTAAATTTCTTGAATATTCAGAGTTGTGCTATGCTAAGAATGTACTTAAATCTCATGTTCACAAGCAAAGTAAGAGTTATGGGTAGCCTGTAGTAGTCTCTGCAGTATTATAAGAGAAAGGTTGAAGTAAAATGGAAAACCACTATTTATGTGGAAGTGAAGTGTCTAAATGAAGAAGCTTTTTATTTCTCTCCAGTACCTGAGTTATGGCTCGGTGTCTCAGCTAAGATGACTCATTCACAACTTCCAAAAATTATGTTGCAGCTGAATAATGTTGTTCAGATCTGAATTAAGACTGGAATGCTGAATTTTGGTTGACATAATTTAGTAAATTTTTCTTCTTATCATGTTGTCTTATCCATATTTATTACTTGATTTTATAGGTGTACTTTTCCTGTCGATTACTATTTGTTACTGAAAGACTCACTCTCTAAAGATAAAATCCTTCTATTATTTTTGTGTATTCAGTACAGAATCCTGTTTAAAGACTTGCATTTCTTTAAATGGAGTTAAGTTTCACTAGAAAATATTAGGCTCCCTTTTTTTCTTCTCTTATTTTATATGCTACACTTCCACATTTTTGCAGTAATTAATTTTTCTTTCTTTTTTTTTTTACTATTCGGGTTTTTTTACTATTATTAGGTTTCATTGATATTTAATATCTAGAAGGATCATACAGAACTTCATTACTTAGTTCGAGGTCTTTTTTGATAAAACCGGGGAAGAGATTGAGGTAGTGATAAAAAAAAATTCTTTAAATCTGTTAAGAAAATAGAAGAGAAATTAGAAGTTAGAAACGGAACATTGTTCAGATGATTGGTTTTCTAGGTATATTTGGATTTCCCCAAACATCTAACAAAAATCACGTTATATATTTTGATCTTTTACACACCAGTGTCCCAAACTATTGAACAGTTGATTCAAATCCAATCAAGTTTATTTCTTTTGTTGCTAATGTTTTCCTTGAACTACAAATGCCCCTATACCTATCAAGTAAAGTGAGAAACTTGATATGTTCCAGAGACTGCTGAAAATGTGACTTGTGATTGAGAATCCATTACTCTTCCTATCCTTTTTTTTTTGTGTCAGATATAAAATACATTCAAATGATCCTAAGGTTTGCAAGAAGTGTGTAGAACTCACAGTGCAGGAAGTGGATATTTTTATTCACGAGTGATTGTGGGGCTGTATCATGGTGGCGTCATGAGTTTGCCTCTCAATTGACATATGCTGAGTTAATAAATAGGTTGTTGGTTGCAGCTTCTGCGTCAGTAAAACAAAATTTTGTTAGAGTAGAATATTTTTCCTTCTATTTTTCTCCCTGTGTTTACAAGCTGCTAGGTAGGTTTTTTTTATCCTGACCTTTATCCGAACATTAAGTGTGGGTAGTCAGCTAGCAGGGAATATATGCACTCACTGCTTCTAACCCTTTTGTCTGGGAATTGAGATCCACCCTCTTCTGCTGTGGCCTTGTGTGTCTGGGCTGTGTGACTCTCTGTGTATATAGAGAGGCTTTGCATTGTCATACTCCCTGCTTTTGAAATAGGCAGGGCTGGAAGATGTATCTAGGGAAGATTAAAAATGGAGAAACTTTTCTATGCCCACCAATGCAGCTTGATGGTGATGGTGGTGGGCCTTGCTTGTTTGTTTTATTTTGATTTTGTTTTTCTTTTGTTTGTTTATTTGGGTGGTGGTGGAGTTTTTTTTTTGGTTTGGTTTGGTTTGGTTTTTGTTTGTTGGTTTGGTTTTTTGTGTGTGTGGTTTTTTATTTGTTTGCTTGTTTTTGTTTGTTTGTTTGTGTGTGGGGGGTTTTGTTTGTTTGTTTGTTTGTTTTCCTTTTTTTCTGTTTTGTTTTGCAGTTTTGGGGGCTTGTTATCTTTAGTTTGGTTTCGAGGAGAAGGGTTTGGTCCCCTCCCACCCTTTCATGTCCATAAGCGAAGCAGGTGATTTTCTTCAGGTTCTGTGTCTAAGTTTTTATTTTACTTGAAAGGTACCATTTTCAACTGTTGTGAGTTATAGGAAAAAGACTGAGAACAATGCTTTGAGAATTTTTTAAATTCTAAGGAGTACTTCAAAGTGTAGTGCTGAATTCTTTATTTTTAAGGCTAATTTAAGCGTTAGATGTAATTTGAACAGCTTTAAATAATGCATATTATATTTAGACCTACACATTTTCAAAAGCAGATAACAGCATGATTCTGGTACCTAATAGTAAGACCTTATTTATTAAGGGCTCTGAGTGATGGTGACTCCGACAGAAAATAAACTCTACAGACATTGAGAGTTGTGCCTGACTAGGACTTTAGTCATAGGCCATCTTCTGCTGTACATAATTTTAAGTTTAAATGTTCATATTGAACTGCTTAGTATCTTCATAGTGTGTTTGGGAACATGGTATGGTCAGGAGAGGTTGTTATTACACAGCAAAATATACGTGGCAATTTCAAAATGCTCCACATTTCAAATCTCTTTTTCTGTTCCCTGGATGTCGTGTATACCCACCCAGAGCAGTTACTTCACTTTCCTCATTTTACTGATGGAGAAGCAAACACTTAAATGTTCTTTTTTCCAAACTGTAATTGGAAAGGGGTTTGGGGGGATCTAATGAGGTTAAAATTCATGTAGCCAGGCCAGTGAGGTATGGTTTTGGTTTCCTTAACTAAATTCATAATCTACTGAATTAAATAATATATAATCTGACTGCATCAGGAATTTTGAGTAAAATTTTCAGGAATAATTCCATGATAGAACCTGAATACCCCAGATACCCTTTGAAATAAAGAACAACTCATTTCCCTTTGCACCATTGTAAATACTGTGGACTTATTATAGGTTGGATTTGCATATCAATGTTATTTTAGATTTTCTTTACAAATTGTCCAGGCAAATAAGACAAGCAACTCATTTTTAATCCAAAGTTTTCATACAGTTAAGGATTTTGGACAAAATATACTGGTTTAAGTGCTTAGTTTTAGACTTTAACATCCCAGAAACTCCATAGATTAGTAGCATGAAATTTCTTTATTAAGAACAATAATTCCTCACATTTCTTCTACTCACTGAAGAGTTCCTTGTTTTAAGTTACTGTAAGAATATTGCTGATTTACTTTTCTTGAATTAACTATTATGTGTAAAATCACAATAACACCAGTGTTTATTTGTTTTGTAAGGTAGGTCTGATACATAAATAAAGTTAAAATGCATTTCTGTTTCCTGTTTTTTCATCAATTAAGTATTAAAATGCTAAATATAAAGAATATAAGGAACAGATTAAATTTTATTGAATAGGATAAATTGATAGATTATTATATTTCAAAGGAAATACATCTGATATTACAGAGCAAAACAACTACTTCACTCAAATTACTTTAGCAAATAATTGGTAAAGTTGGTCTTTTTTCAATTGCTTTTTATGAAGGAAAGAACTCAGTGGGAATATTGTGAAACAGATTGAGACTTTTTGTCCTGAGTTCTGTTCACTTTTCATGAGATCTGACTTATCATTTTGGGCAAGATATTTATCTCACCACTTGTTTACCAGTCCTTGAAGAGGAGAGCAAAACTTAATGTGTTTCGTTTGTCTGTACACAACCCTTTAGAAAGCATGTGCTAAGGAATGCATGGGATTTTCATTCTAATACAATTTCTAAAATAACTCCCAGGCAGAAGTAGATTGGAAACAGCAACTTATTGTTTGAAGGCAATTCGATAGCAATTTTTTTGGAAATATAACACTCCAGGAATGCCATTCAGTATTAAAATAGGAAGCCTTCTGCTTTTTTGACAATTTAATGATGACATTATCTGGATATTTAAAATGACCAGAGGATGTGGTTTGGAAACTAATTCAGCATTGATAGCATTTGTTCCTCAGTTTGTTATTGTGGAGCACCAGGTTATTCTTAGATGAGAGCAGAGAGGAAAAAAAGTCACAGACTAAGCTTCTATAACTACTTATGAAACAAACTAATAATGGGATTTCCTAATTATTGGAATTAGGGTTCTTTGTCTGCTATTGATATTCTCCTTGAATATTACATAAAACTAATTTAAATAATTGAATACTTTTAAAGCTTAGAGCGTGCTGGGAAATTAAAATGATATTGAATACTTTTGTGTCTTGATTATAGCTTTTCAAACAGTGTCAGCCCTGAACATAAGCAGTTTACATATATGATATTTTAAGAAACATTTTAAAAAATTATTTTTCAATTTTTTGATAAGTTTTTCATAGATGCTGATGCTGTGAGACTTGCATAATGCAGTTATGCATTATAACTGATACATAAGGGTGAGAAATGCTCTCTTCTTAATACTGGAAACAAACTATTCCCACTGAAACACTAGCCTCAGATAAGTTATGGTTTTCTCTGTGCTTCTGGGGAATCCTGAGCATGGTTCTAGTCAGATCTTGAATAAGATATGACTTCTGTTTATATACTGTATTTATCATAACTGTAAAGGATTTTGTTTCTGTGGACATCAGAAACAGTGAATTGGGTTTAGAGATTGTGACATATTGTGTAACTTCTTTTCTGTTTCTTTCAAACTCTAGTGCACTATCAATATAGTATATAATACAGGGACGTTCAGTGTGCTTTAAAACCTGAATATTAAGTGTGATGTTTGATTCTGCTCAGTGCTGTAGTCTAATTCTGTTCCCACTACTTTGTTTCTTCCAGGACATGAGAGACTGCTCCCGTGATGGCAAAGATTTGTGGGAAAGACTTTGCTGAACACTATATGACTCTTAAATGCTAAAAGCAGAAGGCACTAGCTGGTAGCTCAGTGTGGAGCAAAAATTTTATTTTAAACTTCAAAAATAATTATGTCAAAGAAAAGTCGTGCCAAGGGAGAGAAGTCCGAGATGGAGACTGAAGCCCTGCAAGCTGCTAATGAGGAGCTACGAACTAAACTAACCAACATCCAGATAGAATTTCAACAAGAAAAAAGCAAGGTATTTCTCTAGCTGTATTTTCTGATCATTCTTCTTAACAGTACCACTGCTAGAAACCAGCAGAGTTTGATACTAAAATGTATTAGCCTTAAAAGAAAAACTTGACAAAGAAGTGAAATCAGAAGAACCACTGACAAACTGAAATTGGTGCCAACTCTTCTAAATAGCATGCAAAAGGAAGTAAATATCCCCAAACATTCAGTCACTGAAATTTGCAGTCACAGCAATATAAATGGCATTAGCTTACTCTGACTTAAAGGCAAGGGAGTTTTGTTGTTTATCTTAGCACTGAAATCTGTGTGTTGTAAAAAGAAAAATCTTTTGTCTTCAAAATCAAACATCAGCACCTTATTCAAAACGCATCACTATGGAAATTGTCTGTGTAGGAGTCCTGATTTGATTTGCTGAGGTTATGGTGCATCTGACTGCTAATGAAACAGATCCATCAATATTTGTCTGTCTAGCATATGTTCAAGAGGTATTTTGGTAATCAAGAGAACACCTGGGAGAAATTATTAATTCATGAAGTACATATATATTTATAAAGATTAGTATTTGCTTTATATATCTCTCTAGGCAGTTGAAAATAGGGACAAGGCAGCAAGCTTATTTCTATTCTATTAGTTCATTAGTCTCAATCAGTGCATTAGACTTTGCACAAGACAGTTCTGGAGATTAATCCATGTGCAGATGGATTTATCTGTGTTTGTTTGGTGATACAGTAGTTGCAAGTGTCCAAAGACCTACCAGTGGAACAAGTATGCACTGAAAATGTGTCCACTTCATATAAATATAGCTTTTTCTATCCTTGTTTTTCATATCAGTGTAAAATATGGAACACTTGAATAGCAATATTTCCGTAGGTTCCAGTTTCTTTAATAGCCTTGGGTGTTACTAAACTTTGAATGGTCTTATTTTTCATATTTTAATTTACAAAGCAAAAAAAAAAATGCCTGCAAATGCAATCTTCAGAATTTATTTCTTACAGAGGAAAAAGAAACAATAAAGCTTTAATTCTTGTTTGACTGATGCAATAGGTTCAGTATATATCAGCCAACTAAATCTGTGTTGCCTTGAAAATTTTTCTTCTCTGCAGACTAAAGCAAAAAGTTATATCTCTTATGCATCAGGAGTATTGATGAATGAACAAAAATGACAGGGGTTTTGCTATTGGCTTCCTCATCCTTCTCCTGCTCTTTTTTTGATATAATGAGAAGAAATTTTAAAATAAGTGGCACAAAGTACTTGTGCTTCTTAAAGTCACACACCATGGTATTTACTAGGGGCTGATACCTTCTATAGGTTACTGGGTGACAAATTGTGTTATTTCAGTCATTTTTAGTGTCTCATTGTTCCTATTTGGAGACTTGTTAACTGATGGTAGATTACATTTACATTAGTAAATTCTTCTTTTTAATTATTTTATCTTATTTCCTATTCTGTTCCATATGACATTTTATATACAGCTGTGAATTTTATTATAATAATTTTTTAAATTACATTAAAAAGAGCACATAATTATAAAGTTACCTTATACCTTGGACAGAAGAATGAATTAATTTTGAGTCCTTAAAGTACTCAGATTCTAAAAAAATCCACAAAAATATGACATGAATGCTAGGAAGAGTTTAGCCCTGATACACTTCCAGGTTTGATGCTTTACCTGTAATAGCGTCAAGTTCAACTTGGATTTAACTAATAATGAGGTGTAATTACAAAACCATATGCAGGAATGTTTCCTGTAACTAGTCTACTTACTTACCTCTATTCAATGCAGTAAGATTGGCTTCAGTTTGGTTACTTGTTCACCTTTCTGCAGCTTGAGAATGTCATATTTTCTAGTGTATTGAGGCTGTTACCAGAGGCACGTCTGTGTATTGTGCACATACATCTGCAGAGAAATGAGTGAGCTTACATATGTAATCTGTAGGTGGATATGAAAGAGGAAATTACAACTAGTAGTTGCGTTGCAGTCTGTAGTAAATTCTGCGATGTGTTGGAGCACATTTCTGGGAGGATGCAAGCAGGGAAGGAAATCTTCAACCTCTTTCCCACATCTTTGCCATGGTGCTTGCTTTAAATCAATTAAGTAGATTTGAACCATGCAGTTTATTTCCCAGCCTACTCTCAGTCTGTGCAACAGTTATACAGGATGCCTTGACTGACAAGATGAGTAAATCAAAGCCATAGGGATTTTTCTGGTTTAGACTGTAGTTTAAAAATGAGGAACAAAACCAACTAAAATTATGTCTTGGTATCAGAAAGGTAAAAACACTGTACTTAGAGAATTCTAAATAAATTAGATAACTTTACTGACACAGAAGTAAGAGAGAAGTATTGCAGCTGCTAAACAGACAGCTCTGAGGCCCATGGGACATAAGTTGTGTCAGGAAAGGTAACAAACTCTTTTGGGGCAAATTAATTTAATTTAATTTTCCTAAACTATTTTGTCCCTCATGTGTATGCCTATATTAATGTTTTATCTGAGAAGGAACATTCTAATTGATGAGAGACGTCACAAATGGAAATTAGTCCTACCATACTTCTGCCTGCGAAATACTGCTTTCTCTGAAATAAAATGTTACCCCAGAGACATCCAAAACTTTGTGCATGTTTAATTGTTTGTTGAACCATTTATAAAACTGTCTTCTCTAAAGTTTTTTTCCTGCCTGCTTATGCAATACCTGATCCAAAACTGGTACGTTTGCAGGTCTCTGAAATCGCATCATCGTAGGTCTTGCTTGTTGGTGTTTTGGGCACAGGACATATGAGTAGCTGGGTCTACTGATGAATGGGTGAAGCAAAGCTGTGGCCCTGCCTTAGTTCCTGTGTACTACCTCTTGTTTTGGGAACCCTTGTTCGATAGCTTTGGGCAGCCTGGTGGTAGACAGCAGGTCCTCCTGGACTGTAGGTTTGCTGACATCTGTGGAGATGCTGGAGAAGGAAATGCACAAACTGAACAGGGGCCCTTGCTTGGTTAGTGAAAAAAATTGGTTGGAAGACATAAAAAATTTGGCTATTGAGTAACAAAAAGACTTGACCTAAGCACAAAAATTATACTTATTTTAATACTATTGGAGGCAGGACTCACTCTGACTGAACCTTAAAGTCTGGTACAGTGAGCACAAGGAGCTGCATGGTCTACAGTGAGCATGGTCTTTGCAGTGGTTTTTCAAATGCTTGTACTGAGATCCATGAATATTCAGGAAAAAGTATCACAGAGTACCTATTCCTACTGAGATAGTTAGCATAAATTATAAGGTAGTTTTCTGATACTCCAAGTAATACTCTGTTCTTGATAGCAAGGTGTTGTAGGTTTGCTGCCACTACTCCATCTTCACCCAGTTTCGTTATTGCTTTTAGATATCCATTTTCTGCTTGTGACTGTACATTTATACTTGAGATCACAACATCTAGAAACTGGAATAAATGAGATTTTTCAACTCAGTTGCCACTATATCACCTCACAATTGCCTAGATTGTTTTTGTAAACCTCATGCTTTTCCCAGATTTCTTTGGGTTTTTGAGCTTTGATGTCAGATGTTGAATCTGTTGTAAGACAAAAAAAATATCTGTTTTCAATATGGGAAATTTAAAAAAAAATAAAGAGAGCATGTCATACTAGCAAAACAGTTTTATTTACTGGGGATTACAAAAGTCAGGCGGAAAAGAAAAAATGAGGTAATCTTTAGTAAGTTCTTATCCATTTTTATTCGGGCAATGGTTCAGTAGCACTCAGAAACACATATGATTTAATAGGGTATTGCCTTTTAGAAATGCATAACTTTAAAATTATGCCATTGACTCCAGTCTTATAGCTGAACTATTATTTTTCTGTCTCAAGTTCACAAAGCACCTTGTCATAGAAAACAATGCCACATGCAAATATCCTATGAAAATATAATCATAATGTTTTAAAGACAATACTGCTTTCAGACACTTTTCAGACATAAGAAAAAGAAGAAGCAATGATGTTTAACATTATATTTTGAAGAAGGTAGCTTCTGCTATGGCAACAGCATTGTATCAATGCTGTATCCATGGTGCACCAATTATTAAAGATTTAATGTAGAAAGATAGAAAATAGCCGGTTTATTGGTGCCATGATAACCTGCCTGACTTTGTTTCCTTCCTGACTTAATTTCTTGGATAAAATTCTTTTCTTCATTAAAAAAAAAAGAAAGGAAGAAAAAAAAAGAGTGCCAGATATTAAAAAAAAGAGAAATTGCTTTTAATTTCATTTTGAAACTGAAACTTAGGCATATGGGAAAATGCCACACTACTATTTTCATTCAGTCAACTGCTCTGCAAGCCAGACATGTACAGAAGTGCACAGTGTGCAGGAGGGAGCAATGGGGGAAAACAGTAAGGACAGTTTATGGCTTTCAGGGGAGATATAACAGACAGACGTAACTTTCCATCTTCTCTGATAAAACCAGTAACAAGAAAAGACTTTTTAAAGACCTTCAGAATTAGGATGCATATTTTTTTTTTTCCTGGGTCACGAGGTGTGATAAGCATTTAAGATGCTGCGTAAAAATCTAAGGTTTTTAGAAGGATTCCAATTCTTCTTGTTTAAATTGCTCTTGCTGAAGCTTTTAGGTAAAATTAGTAGTGATATATGATAATACTCTCTTACTCTGATTGGTTTATTATGTGTTCTCACAGGCAGCAACAATTCATATAGATATTGCCTTCCCTTAATTCAATGAAAGAAAAAAATGGAGCAAATATGTAATTTTGTGTAACTCAGTGCTCCTCCAAAATGTCAAAATGCGTTTCTCATATATTAAAAATGCTTTTAGGAAGTTACACTCATGAATGTGTTGTATTGAAAACTGCCTTTCAGTTGCATACTTTATGTACAGTATGACTAATTTAAAATTACTGTAGTTCTGGAGGTATATTAACCATGTTTATATATGCCATTATACAGTTTGTTTCCTTATGCTGTCATTAGTAGGTTTCATTGCTTGGTTTCATTTCAATTTTCTTTGCTCATCAGTAAGGCAAGAAGTAAAGAATGAGTGTGTTGTTTCATTTGCAAATTTATCTATAAACTCATCCACTTCTGATAGTAAATAGGTGAGTAAGTGACTTAGCTGTGTCATAGCATCATGGAATAGTTTGTCTTGGAAGGGACCTTTAAAGATCATCTATTCTAACCTCCTTGCCATGGATTTTCCTATGGAACTGGGTACCCTAATGAAAATCAGTGCTATCCACTGTAGTCTTGGAACCATAAGAAATAACACATGGATACATTGTGCAGATAATTTCCAATAGCTAGACACCAGAATTACCATTTTGGGAAAAAAACCCCACCTCTATCTCTCTTTATAAAGATATGTAATCAGAATCATCTTGGAATAGAGGAACAATGTCTGTGCAATAAAATCTGCTTCTGATGATATATGATTCAGAGCTGTTACCTTTTCCACAGATATAATTATAGTGCTCTCCTAGCTGGTGTTTAGTCCACAGTGCATCTAGGTTACTTTCATAAAAATGTAGATACCTTTCCTCCTGCTCCTGCTCCAGTTTATTTCCTTTTTTAGGTTTATATATATATATGTGTGTGTGTGTGTTTGTGTGCATATATTTTTTTTTTTTTAATCAAGGATAAGTTTGAGTTGTTTAATTCTCAAAGTTACTGTTCAAAATGACACCTTCTGCACAGGAAAGGTCTGCTGTCCCTGCTGTATAAAGACTTGAAGTCAAGTTGTGGTGGGTTGATCCTGTGTGGGCACCAGGTGTCCACCAAAGCTGCTCTCTGCCTGCCCTCCTCATCTGGGAAGGGGAGAGAAAATAGAATGAAAGGCTCCTGGGTCGAGATAAGGACAGTGAGAGTTACTAACCAGGCAAAAGAAACTTGACTTTGAGAAAATTAATTTAATTTATTTCCAATAAATAACAGAGTAAAGTAGTGAGAGATGAAACTAAATATAAATTTAAATCACCTTCCCCCACCCCTCCCTTCTTTCTGGGCTCAACTTTAGTCATGAATTCTTTACCTCATCCCAGCCAGTGGTGCAGGGGGACAGGGAATGGAGGCTGTGGTCATTTCATGACACAATGTGTCTGCCACTCCTTCCTCCTCAGGGTGAGGACTGCTCACACTCTTCCCCTGCTCCAGCATGGAATCCCTCTGTAATGGGTTCACTTGTTCTAAAAAAACTAAACAGGGAATTTCGCCCTACCCCCTGCCCCACTGTGCAGGAGGGATGTTTTAATGGGCAGGCTGGTTTTGCCTTGGGTATTTGACTAACACAAAAGAACTGGCCAGCAGATTGACATTCCAGGCTGATGGCCCTGGAAGGTCTGTGGGGAGGGGCCAGGAGACTCTTTTCTTTGCTTTTTTTTTTTTTTTTTCCTCTCCTGGGGATGACTCAGTTCATTGTTGCCTGAACGGAGACAAGGTGTGGGTTGGAAAAACTGGGAGGCTGCTTTGTTCTCAGCCTGGCCACCTGGGTGGTTTGTTTTTTTTTTCCCTGTCCCCGGTTTGCTGGCACCCTGGTTTCTGACCCCAGCAAGGACCTGCTTGGACTTTGTCAGAGAGGGACTATTTGGGAAGGGGGTCACCTTTGTTTTCCCTCCCCTGCTCCCGTGTTTTTTTCAGCAGTTTTTGTGCATGCCAGCAAAGGAGGGGGAAGTCACATGGCCAGCCACAGATAGCGGAACAGAAGAACCCTTCTTTCTCCTTTTTCCCCTTCCTGATGAGGGGGAGCGAAGGGCTCCATTTCGGCTCCTTCAGCGCACCCAGGGCCCCCACATGGTGACCTCCAGAAATCCAAGAGCGTCCCCTGTCTCCCAACATCGAGCACTGCAGGCTCTGCACCTCCAGTGATCCAACAGCGCCCCCTGCTGACTGTGGTTAGAATTGCACCAAAAAGCGCAAACTGAACTGTTTACGTTTTTATTGAAGGGGATTTCTGGCTATAGATTCTTGTTCGATTGGGGTTTTTTTGTGTTCTTTTGTTGTTCTGCCAATACACATATATCATTTAATAAAGGGCTGTTAATTTTTTTTCCTTTCTCCACACTTTCTCAATTGGAGCCTCTTAATTTCAGATTTACAATTGCTTAGAGGGAGGAGTTTTGGTCTTCCTCATAACTCATCCTCCTTAGCAAAACACTTCTGTCTCATTAAACTGAGACACCCTCCCATGGGAGACAGTCCTCTGTGAACTTGTCCTAGGTGTTCTTCCCAGATGCTGTAGTTCTTCATGAACTGCTCCAGCATGGTTTCTTCCAGGGGGAGGGAAGTGACCTCGTGGGGATACAAGTCCTGCCAACAAACCTTCTCTAGTGTGGGCTCCTCTCTCCGTGGCTTCACAGGTCCTGCCAGGAGCCTACTCCAGCATGGGCTTCCCACTTGGTCTCAGCTTCTTTTGGGCACATCCACCTGCTCCACTGTCATATCCTCCAGGGGCTTGCAGGTGGATCTCTGTGGACATCCACAGGCAGCAGGGACACAGCTGACTTACCGTGATCTGCACTATGGGCTACAGGGTAATCTTGGCTCTGATGCCTGGAGCATCTCCTCCCCCTCCTTCTGCACTGACCTTGGTGTCTGGAGAGCTGTGCCTCTCACATATTCTCTCTGCTCTCTCCAACTGCAGTTACACAGGCTTTTTTCCTCTTAACTGTGTTATTCCAGAGGTGCTACCACTGTTGCTGATTGACTTGGCCTTGGCCAGCGGGCCTGTTTTGGAGCCAGACGGCATTGGATCTCTAAAAATGGGGAGAAAGTCTGGCAGCTCCTCACAGAGGCCACCTCTGTAGCCTTGTAGCCTACCAAAACCTTGCCACAAAAATCTAATACATTAGTTCCCACTCTAGAAATTCTGCAGTCAGTGTGGTGCATTTGAGAAGTCACAGGTAGGACTGATTTTGTGGTCACTCTTTAAGTAGTAATCTTGGATTCACTGAATATGTTTTATCTGAGACTTTTGAGTTAAGATGTCCCATTTTTCCTAAAGCAAGCCCACAAAAATACCTGTTTAGCTCTCAATAAACAGGATAACACAGGTTTCTGGGCCTTTCCTGTTTAATAAACTCTTTACTTTTGTTTTAGCTGTATAATACAGAACCACACAAAATATTTTTTTTTTAATTCACAGTAAATGATCACCTGAATATTAAGAGAGAGATCTCCCATCCTTTCTGCACTACAAAGTTTCAACTTTGGCTTAGTTTAGTGTAAATTAAATGCATTACGTGACTACAGATCCGGCCTTTGTGTAGCATAGGTACAAGCAGATGTGACATTGACTGACATCCTGCTGCTCGGTAGCCTATTTTTACCATGAATCACTGTTTGGTATGTATGTTTGCATTGCCACTCAAGGTTAAAACACAAGTCTTTGAAATCTCTGCCTCTGACCTTGCCTTAGTTGAGAAATACATGCATAGAGCCCATGTGTTGGCAGTCACTGTGATAGGTATAGTAGAGAGATATTACTGACACTATGCCTGATGAAATACATTGTAGCCTCTCTGGTATACTGCAATAGACCAACAAGCGTCTTTTTTTTTTTTTTCTTCTAAATTAATATCTAATCCCACTTGGTAGGAGCATTGCTTTCCATGCAGCCTTCTGAACATCATTTTATAATGAGGTTTCATCACAGTGGGTATTACTACATGAGGCTATAAGATTTTTCTCCTATTCCCTCCCCAGCCCTTAGAGTCACTGGCCTATATTTTCTGCAATGTCTGGGGACATGAGTAGTCTCAGTTTTGGAGTGAGGTTTGAGGTCCATTGAGCAGACTTGATTTTTCAGAAGGCCAATCCTCTCACTTATCTAATAATTGACTTTCCCATTAAAAAGCTAAGAAATTAAGAAATCAAAAATAAAAGTATTTCCAGCATAAACACAAAGTCTTTTCTCTGTGTTTGATACATTTTCCATCTGCTTATAGAGCGCAGTAGAGGGGTTATTGGTGAGAGTAGTCTGGGGTGGTTGGTGCAGGAAATAAGGAGATCACTAGACTGTATGTTGCTCAGTTTTGCTTCATTCCTGAAACTGTGAGAACTCATTGCCAATTGCCCATTCCTGAATATGCACATGGCCTTTTCCCAGTCCTGGTTCTCCAGCTGTTTATGGGATTGAGAGTTGTCTGGTGTACAGTCTTTGCTTTTGAATATTCAGGATAGGTTTCTAATAACCTTTTAGAAAAAACTTCCTTGGTGACTTTTAGAAGAATGATAGTGCTAGTTAATCAGTATTTTGTTTTGTTGTTCCAGGTGGGAAAACTGAGAGAAAAAATTCAAGAGGTTAAACAAGAAAGGGAGCAGGAACAGCACAAGCACACTGCCTATGTTTCTGAACTGAAAGCCAAGCTCCACGAGGAGAAAATGAAAGAACTTCAGAGTGTCAGAGAGCTACTGATCCGGCAGCACGAGCAGGAGGTGGCAAGAATGGTGAAAATCAAAGATGGTGAAATTCAGCGTTTGCAGTCAACAGTCAATGTCCTGCGGGACGGGGCGGCTGACAAAGTGAAGACGGCGCTGCTGAGCGAAGCAAAGGAGGAGGCTCGCAAGGCGTTCGACGGTGAACGACTGAAGTTGCAACAAGAGATCTTGGAGCTGAAATCTGGCAAAAAGCAGCTCGAAGAAGCTTTGAACAACATTATGCAGGCGGATAAAATGAAGGCTGCGGACCTGCGCACGGCTTATCAGTCCCACCAGGATGAGATCCATAGAATAAAGCGGGAATGTGAGAGAGAGATCCGCAGGCTGGTAAGTTCATTAAGTAATGCTGGTTATTTCAGTTTATAGCAGGTATTAGTGTATTGCTGTATGTGCCCATAAATACCAAAACAGTCTTTGGCAGTAACATCTTTTGTCAGTGCTGACTGCTGCAATGGGCCACCATTTCCACTGCTTCTTCCTCCTTGCAGCAAAGATGAACCTTGGCTCCATGGCTTACCCAACGCAGTCCAAAGCTTTATGTCCCACCAAATGGAAATGAATAAACCAATTCTTTCCAGGATGAATTTTCTCACCAGATTAAAGAAATAGACTTTCCCTTTCCTACTTGCTCAGCTGTACCAAATAAGTCAGGCGTTGCTCATTTGACAACGCAAGAACACTTTTGTGAGATGGCAAAACTAACTCCTCATAGAGCTTTTATATTTCAGTTGGAGGAACTAATTGCTCCGAAACAAGACAGTGTCTTTGCTTCTTCTGCATCTTTATCCAGGTCATTCAATTTTAACCATTGTTGCCCTTTTTTAAGCTTAAAATTTTCTGTGTTTCCTTATGGTGGCAGAAAAGTTAGGGCCTAGGACAGCAGGCTTTTTTTTCACGCTTCATAAACTCTAGGACTTCAGCACAGATGGCAGACTATGCTGTTTGTGTAACATAGAAAACCAGGCGATATTTCCTGACGGTGGGTGCCCCAAATATTTCAAATTATTCAGCTTTGTAAAATGTAAAGAATCTAAGATGTACTGTACGCAGTAGTACATTTGGAGAGGTCCTAATCAAATGATACTTCTGTTTGGTACCATGATATTTTCCACATGTGTGTATATATCTAATTGTTAATCTGGACAAACTGGCAGTACAATAGCTATGAAAATAAAATCTAAAATTATAATAAGCAAAATATTTATCTTATGTCAAGAAATACAGACTTTAAATAGAATGAAATAGCAGTTTCCTTAAGAAAATACCTTGTCAGTTTGCATTTGCACAGATATGACCTCTTATTCCTTGTATTCTTTAGGAAAATTTATGGTGAGGGCAAGCTACAAACATGTAATATCAGTTTAATGGTGGTGATTTTCTGTCTGAGACAATGAGAGCTTTTAATGCAGTTAATATTCATGCTTTAAATGAATTAGATGTTGATCAAGGCTCAGGGTATTATTTTCTTCATTAATTAAAGACTACTGCAAAGACTGACAATGTGGATTTTCTGCAAACATAATTTCTTTCATATTTTGTTCCGTATTATAATATAGAATTCTAAAATCATGACTATGAAGTACAGGCAATTTTAAAAAGTGTTAATGAGGAGAGAAGGTTGATACATTCTGGTAAGTGTTTTTCTGAAGAACATTTTCTAAATTAATTCAACCTTCTCAAAGAGGTTTTTCTCAGTAAGAAATGGTGAGGTAAGACACATAGTGGTGCACCCCAAATTCTATCATGCCAAGTTGCCCCAGTAAACACACCTTTGCCATGCCTTTGAGTGGTATGTTAAAGGAAACAATTCTTCTTCTTCAAGAGTAGAAACTTTCAGACTTCTGTGGTATAAGGGTGATAAAGAAGCGCACTCTGTTTTCTGTGTGGCACAAAAAAATCCTGACAAGTCATTCAGAATTTTAATTGGAGCCTTGCCAGGCCTCTGTTTTTCAGTACATCTAAAAAGTTGAATGTACTAGGGGAGTGTGTAGAATACTGTGGTTTCCTATTCCCAACACCAGAGGAAGCCTGATGTTGGTCCCATGGGCTTTTATGGGAAATGTTCATATCTTCCTTCAGGAGTCTGGTGCTGCCTTGTAGTGCCTTGACTCCTTTCATACAATGAATTTCAATTTTTGCATTAAATTGTATGATGTGGTTTTTTTTTTTTTTAAGAGAAGTGTTTCTTCTAGGAATTCATAGTAATTTAGGCAGTTGTTATTGCACAGGGCGGCCTTTAAATCTGGGGCGAGGTAGAAAATACTGCAGGGTTCCTGGATGCTGCTCTGTTCCTTTGAGAGAGCTAGTGGGATTATAGAAGCTGATCATCAGGATATTTCCCTCTCTCCTTTCCCTTCCATTTTAACTAGTCCAAGGGATGCTTGCCTTCAATTTCAATTTAACCCTATCAGGTCCAGGTTTGGGATTCTCAGTTGGTTCCTACCCTAGTGGGATGAAATGGCAAGGATGTGACAGGCAGTGTTATTAATATTAGCACAGTTCTGTAACTGATCTTCAATTAATGTATTTTGTATGTGTGTCGTGTTTTATGGCACTATTAAGAAACGAGCATCTTTGGGATTAACAGCCTAAATGGGCTGATCATACTGTAATTCAAATTCAAATAGAGTAATTCAGGATGCAGTCTGATTGTCTTACCAGACTTGGCTGCTTTATTTTGCATTTCAGATCACAAGTTACTTTTGCAAATGTATTTCTTATAGATATTGCAGCTGGAAAAAAAAAAGTCAGTATTTTTGCCATTAATTGTAATACCCATGACTAATTTGAATAAAATCTTGCAATTCTTGCCTGTTATCAAAAAATAAGTATTAAGAAAGGAAAATAGCAAAATCCACTGTCTGTGCATGTATGGATACAATTGTATTGAGTACCTAAACAGGTATGCTTGTATTGTACAAATGTCAGTATTTTAGAAATATGATTAATCAATTTTGAGATTGTTTTCATAGTTTTGAATTCAGCAATGAAAAATACCCAAAAAACCTCAAGACACACAAGATTGAACAGGGAAAAATAAGGGAAAGGAAAATAGCTATTTGTTAAAGAATATAAACCACTTTGTGCAGTATGAAATGATATTGGAATTTGTCAGTTCCTGCAGCAGACAATATAAATGACAACATAAATATAAATAAAAATATACATAATAAAACAATATAAATATAGCAGTGATATAAATGTTTTCATTAATTTAAGAAATTCTAATTGATGTGGATTTTATTCCCCAACCCCCCTAGAAAATACATTCTTGTTTTATATATGCATCAACACAATGTGTTGTCAGCTAAGAAGCCAGAAATATAAATAGCTAGCAACAAACTGGGGAGACAAATGAAATACATGTCTTAAAAATAAGGAGAAATCTTGGAAAATCAGATAAGAAAGCAAGAAAAGCTATTACTTTATTTTTTTAGCCCATATTTTGAGTCTGGAGAGTTGTACAGTTCTATAGAATGAAAACTATGTTGATGCAGATTCAGACACTTATAAATAGAATTAACATTAAAAAGCAGCAAATGAAAGTAAAAGGAAAAAATCAGAAATAGCAAACTGAAAAATAATCTGCGTGAAGGAAAAATGTTAAAGCCCGTTTTTATGGTGTGGGGTTTTTTTTGTTTGTTTTTGTTTGGTTTTTGTTGTTTGGTTTTTTTTGTTTGTTGTTTGTTTTTTGTTTTTTGTTTGTTGGTTTTGTTTTGTTTTGTTTTTTTTTTTTTTTTTTTTTTAAAAAAAAGGATGTACAAAATCATAGTTGAATTCTTTGTTCATGGAGTTTCAATTTCAACAGTCTCAAAGCACACATCCCACTGAGGGCTGCCTATGCAAGCATGCACATACCAAAGTAACACTGTGTCAACAGCCTTCTGTTTTAATGACATCCTTGTAAGGGGTATGTCTGCTTTCTTTCTGAGGTAAATTTAATACCGACCTGACTGGTGGTGGCAAGAAGTTGAGTTTATTAAGTTGTGTTTATAAAGTCGCTTGAAGAGCAGAACAGTACTACAAAGGCATTTAACATTTTAATTTGAATTTAGAAAAGTACACAAAATAACAGTTTATTTCAGCCAGTTTTTCTTAGGCCTTGATTAAGCTTGCCATTTAACTGACTTGGTTTTGAAGTCAGGTGCACAGTCAGTTTTCAGGGGTAAGTGAAGTCTCTTTTGCCTGACATTGTTGAAACAGCATGTTCACATTGGTGGTGAGCTTTGGAAACAGACCAACTTTATTCTGTTATCAGCACAGCTGGGAAGGAAGGCATGGCTATTAACTATATGATATTAGTTAGAGGTTACATTCTAGGACTGCTTGCACACTATTTTTAAGAAGGCCCTTACTTTGCAAGGCATGTTTTCCTAGGTGCTGTTTTTGCAGAGATAAGAGTAATGGACACTTTACAGTACTTGCCTTGGAAAATATATGCAAAAGCCCAGTTATTAAAAGGATATTGAATTATGGCATCACTGGTCTACTCATTTACAGTATTCCCTGAATAAGAAAGAAACTGAATGTTTATTTCGTGAACACTGTTAATATAAACATAATATTTAAACTTCAGAATAATTAGATGACACTTGCATCCTGCATTTTGTGATGTATGGTTTCAGTAAAGATTATTTCTTCTATTGGAAATGTCTTTAACATCAAGCTGTTCACCAGCTAAATACCACTGTGTGCTGTTAAAGTCTTTACACATACAGTCTTCCTAAATATTCTTAAACAGCTTGTATTGAAATTAATTGAAAGACTTATCTCACTTCAATGTAAAATAGTCCCTGTTTTCTTAACCACAAAATCATTATAAAAGATTCCACTGAACTTATTACATGCACAATAAGGTCCTTGTTTAAGAGGGCACACAGTATACTAGATGAATTAAATTTACATATTCCAATTGTATTTTCAAATAGCCTCATAAAAATTGTCTGAAGGGTAATGTGACAGTACTGCAGATTCATAGTTGCAAGGCAAAAAATCCTTTTGCTGTTAATAGAATCAAAGTGAAAGAAATTTTTTTCACTAGTGATTTTCAGAAGTTCCTGCTTAGCCATGATTTATGGAGACAGATGCACTGCCTAAGCATCCTTAGTCTCCTTGGTCCAAATTATCTTCTTGCATAAATTAAAAACTCCTTCCAATGTGAAATCCTTCTGTTTGGTGTTTGCCAAATATATATATATAATGCACTGCATGGAAGAATGTAATTCAAACTAATAGATTAAACAGTTTTTAAAGGTAGAAATCAATGCAGTTCGACTGAAACTTCAAGGGAAAAGTCCTCTTATGGAATAAGCTTATATACCATTTATATTGATATTTTAACATATTATAATTTCAGTTTTGTGTGTAACACTTCTTCTCATGATTTAAATGAAGGCTTCTGAAAGACTGAGGGTAACATCTTTTCAGAATTAAGAATTAGACTGTTCCCATTCAGGACAAAACAGCTAAACTTGCATGGCTCTTAATGTGCTTGTTTGTAAGTCCCTAGTGTATTACGTAGCATTGACATTCCATATGTTAACCTTGGTATCATACAATCACGGAAAAATTTAGCTGGTGAGGGTCCTCTCAAGGTCAGCTGGTCCAATGTTCTGCTCAAAGCAGCACTGCCTTGCAAGTTGGATAAACTTGATCTGGGCCTTCTCCAGTTCAACTTGAACATCTCCCAAGTTGGAATTTGACGGTCTCTGTGACAGCCTGCCCTGATGCCCAGGCACTGTGAAATTTCTTTCTTCCTCTTTCTGTAACTTTGATTGTCACTCCAATCCTTTTGCTGTGCATCTTGGAGAAATGTCTGCTTTGTTCATCCCTGTGTCCCCCTTGAGATAGCTGAAAGGGTGTCTGCAATTGTAATGCATTCTGCCTTCTTCCCTTGGCTGGCTGAGTGAGCCTGGCACCTTCACCCATTCCTTGAATGCTGTGTGCTGCAGCCCCATAATTGTCTTACTGGCCTTCCTCCAGTCATATGGCACTTATGCCAGTTTGTCAGTTCATTTTTTTGTACTGGTGAGCCCAAAAGTGGTGTGGTTTCACAAGTGCTTAATAAAAGGCTAATTCGCTTCTCTGTCCTGGCTATACTCCTCCTGGTTTGGCACAGTACAAAGTTAACTTCAATCATTGCAAGCTCTCACCACTGACCCATATCCAACTTGCCCTACAGGACATCAAAGTCTCCTTTTTTCTTTCTTCTTCTTTATTCCCATTGCAGAACTGGCAACTTCAATTGGCATCCAACCTTTTCTGTCGCAGGCAATTGAACTCTCCCAGGGGCAGGACATTGTATCTGTCTTAGACATGCTGGAGAAATGAGCCAAAAAACCTAAGTCTTTTTGAATGGTGTTACTGTCCTCTAGTGTAGTAACAGCTCCCCCAGATTTGGTATCATCCACAAATTTGAGGAAGATCCATTCCATTTCTTCATCTGGGCAATTGATAAAGCTGTTGAAATGTGTTATTCCCTTCAGTTTTCAAAGGATAAAACTTAGAAGACCAAAAAAACCACTTTTATGTTCCAAGAGATTCAGCAACTCTTTTTCAGTAAAACATGAAAAATAATAGAAGTAGAAGTTTAACACTCCACCAAAAAACAAAATTACATACTTTGCAGTGGCAGCAACAATTTTCTAATAACATTTACATTACTACGATTTTGCCATTTTAAGGCAGTGAAATTCGTATCTTTATGTTACATGTAGCTCTGGAGCCTGGCTTTACTCACTTCACTTGTTCAGTGGCACGTACACAGGAGTTCTGATTCCTAACCAAAGTCTCAAATTTGGAAAGCTGAGCTTTGAATCCTGCAGTGCAGTTGTGCATGGTTGGGTGGAGCCTGCTTTAGCCTCCTTCTTCTCAGCTGCTCAAACCCGCGTGTATTTCACACACAGCTGCTGATATCAAATAGTTGCTGCTTCCCTGGATTTTGCCATCTGTTTGAGATGCGTGTTTCAGCTGCATTCCAAGGCTGAGCTAATCTCCTTCAAGGACCCTTCCATCACCTCCAGCGTTGTAGGACTGCAAATAATACTTTGGCTTTCTGTCCTCTGAAGATTTATGCTTGTCCTCTCAGGAGCTAACAGGGCAGCATTCCAGCCAGACCTTGTTTCAGCCTGAACCAAGCAGATACAATGAAACCTTTTTTCTGAAGTGCAGGCTCAGCATTTTGTGTTTGTTCTTAGTATTTTGTAAAAAGTCTATTATGATAAGTTGGCCACAAATTTGACTTTTATATCCATGTAAAAAACATGGAACAGTATTAAAAATCCACAGAAGTTGTCTATGGTGTGACACCCGGACAAAAAAATTCTAAAGTTTGTATTATTTAGTTCTGCCACATTTTTTGTGTTTTTGACTACTTGTTCATTATAGCTCTGTCAATGAACACTTGGGCTAAGTAACAGGAGAAATCCAGTTGTAGAGGTTGTAATTGGCTACAATAATGACTTTTGAGAAAGATGTGAGAAACCTGATATCAGTAAGTTCTGGAATTTTCTGCCCATGTGGCATTTCTTGTATAATTTATCAAAACTTTTAATATATGCCTTGCCTATGAGATTTAAATGCTTTTAAAAAAATTGTGAAAAAAGCTATGGGAAGAAAATATTGACTGTTGGTATAGGAAAATTACATATTAAATTAAGAATAAGTCATATCTACCTGAGTCTATGAGCCTCAATACTCCACTGAATGGCTGTTTTGTCCCTTCCTCCCCTAAGGTTTCTAAATAAGCAGCAAACATTTATTTGACTAGCTGACCCTGCCTGGTTAGAGAATGCTATGCACAATGCTGGAATATTTTAATTTTTTCCTCCTGAAAGGTGGGCTTTCAGCTTGGGATATTGTTGTTAGGTCTTAGTGTCCCTTTATAAATGTAAAAGGTGTTAATTCCATTTGGTTCAATCTTTACCTGTTTTTTTGAGTAGCATCTCCTTTTTGTTCTTCCCAGTAACCAGCAATTTCTCTAGTAACCAGCAATACCTCTTCTGTCAAGATAGTCCTATTTTCACTGTCAGGCATTTAGTATGAAGATTAATTAAATGTCTTCTGGAGAAGAGCACTGTAGAATTTTGCTCTGCAGTTGGCCAGGAGATAAATTTGACAAGGACGGGTAAAGAGGAAAGTCTTACACTTGGCAATGCAGCAGCTGGCTTTTTCCACTTTGGAAACTGAGTATGTCACTGCCTGGATAGATGTGGCTTTTAATTCCCTGGGAATTTCTCTTTCAACTTTGTGAGAGGCTAAAGTTCCCCCAAAGGTCTCTGACTTTCTTTCACTGTAGCTATTGAAGTGTGGAATAATTGGCAGGGGATACTTTTTCCAGTGACTAGCTTGATTCTCTTTCATGTTTGATAAATATTATTAAAAGACTCATTTCTGCTCATTTCTCTCAGCTGTTAGGAGGCAGTTAGATACCTGTTCTTAGGAACCTGGGTAATTTTTACACAGGCTCTTCTTGCCATAAAGCAGGTAGTGTCTGTATTCAGCACCTAACATATGACAGCACAAACCCCATTAAGAATTGATACTTTAGAAAGCTCTTAATTTTACCAGGAGCTCCAGAGTTACTTATGGTACTCAAGGTGATTTCTCAGTAATTTCCCACTGCATGTGCATGACCTTATTTTCTTTAAAATGGTCTTTCAGAGGGTATTTCTGCTACTTTTCTTCTCAAGGCATAAAATTGAAAACGTGTTCTAACCTCATGTTGCTCCACTGCCTTCCTATCACAGACTTTTTGTATTGAATTGTACCATGATTAATTGCATAAAAAAATCAATATTCTAAAGTACTTTAAAATCTATACAAAACAGAATGTAAGAGAGTTCATGTGACCCTGTTTTACTTCGTAGCTGCAAAAAGTGGGCAAATTCGTTTTAAACTGAGCAGCCTGTTGGAAGGAATTTCTGGGATAATATATTTGATTTAACACAATACCTGTGAGTCCAATGCATGGACTGGGATCTCATTGTGCTAAATATGTTGGAAGAAAAGATGGTATCTTAGTAAGAGGTCTCAAACAAGTTGTAGTACAAGCAGGAACACACAAAAATAGTGGTAGGAGATTAGTGCAGTCAGGTTCAAGTTGCCATATGTTGTTCCTTCAAGTGGGAACAGTGCCATGGAGGAAGACGTGAAAATGCTTCCTAATTTGATCAGCTGAAGTATTTCTGTGCCTGAAAGCTTTCTTTCCAACTCTGTCACTTAGTCTAATAAAAAATATTATTTCTCTTTTAGACCATGTAGATCCTTAGACAATTTTGGCTATGATAGTGTTGCTTCCATAATATGTGCTTGATCAAAATAGGAAGCACTAGGAAACCTTCACTAATCCATTTGAATTTTCATTTGCCTAATGGAAGACACTCTTCTCCCCACTAAAATAGAAACATGTAATACATGGTATAATACACATACCTAATGCATACCTAATTATATTAGGCTGTTTTCCTTTATGTTGCCAACCTTTTTTTCTCTCATGTAACAAAATATGGCTCCAGTGGTTCTCTAGTGAGACAGAACTGACACGACTTTAAGCTTTTACAACTATTAGAGTACTTAAGACTAGGCTAAACTAAAGTCTTTTGTGACTTTTGTTGACCTTTCTTCCATGGCAGCTTGTATTCAGTTTAAACCTAAACCATTTTTTCCTAGACATGTGCCTCCTCTTTCTTTGCCTCCTGGGCCCTTGACCTGCCATCCCTCCCATGTGGAACTGAGGGATGTTGCATTGCTGTAAAATATTTCTCTTCCTTTTTTTCCCCACTCTGGAGCAATTTGTCTCCTCTGTTGAGAAAGCAGGCATGGAGAATGAACAAAGTTCCTCTGTACTGTGCAAGTCTGTAAAAGTAGTAAGTTCTTTTGGTCAGGAATTGGGGTAAATTTAAGAAAATTGAGATATTAACTAAGTTGATGTAGTTACACTGGATAAATAAAGGGTGCACCTGTTCCCTTGAAGACAGGAGAATTGTATTGATCCCCAGGCTTCTGAAACAGAACTTAGAGGTGTTCTTAGTTGCTTAGAAATTCTTTGTTCTGGTAGCTTGTGCTCATAAAAAAGTGCTGTTGCTATGTTCTGTGTATTTGTGTGTACACACATGCAAATGCTTACAGAAGTAAGAGGTTCTCTAGTGTTTGCCTGTAACTTAAAATAGATTTGTAGTCATTACAATTATATTGCTATTTTTATCTTCAGTGCCTCAAAGATTTTTGTATTTGACTGAAACATGGGGAGTTTGTTTTTTCTTTTTTCTGAAAGTTTTACCACATGTAGGTTTTATGGTGGGAAAAAGACTAGTAAGAAGAGCAGAGGAGAATTCTGTGTTCCCTAACCTCCACCCAGAGCCATGCTCTTTCATGGCATTCCTCTCTTAATCTGTGTGAGCTTGTGTGATCAATGGAAGTGTGTGAGGAGGGTGACATGGGCAGGACTGCACCGGTCACATCTGTTTCAAACGATCAGTTCAGCAAGTAGCAGACGCAGAGAGATTGTTGCTTTCTTTTTTCTTCCAACTTAAAACATATGTCATTGCATTTACCATTTAAGTTGCAGAATTTTATAGAGTATGAAATATGCTACTAACTGGGTAACTGACATTACAGCTGCCTGTGTAAACTTGGGTCTTCTTATTAAATGTGTGCCTTGCATGGACAAATTCCTGTGTCACTTATATGGATGTTCAGTGCAAACACCTGTGTAACTGAAAGTGAAACTCTCCACAGTATTGAGTTACATGACATTTTTTCCTCCCAGTGGCTCCCTGATAGATTGATGTGCATGACAGATAGCATTCAGTAAATGAAGCAGCTGCTTAATTTTTGTCATTGTTGTTCACTGCACAGTCCCTCCGAAACCCTGCATGTTGCAAATTCTTCCATTAATAAAAACTGCATTCTTTTCCTGAAAGTCCTTTTTGGCATACTTGAAAACCTCACAAATGCGAATTCACATACTGGGAAGCATTGTTTTTATTTACTGTGTGAGGAGATGGGACCCAGCAACTTTTCCACATCAGGAAAGAAACCTCCATCAGAACCAATCTTCATCAGTTCCAGTTAGAACTTAAAAGTAGTCTAGACCAGATTATGCACTTCAAATCTGACTTTTTTATCTTTGATCATGGGTCAGCCAGACCATCTCCTGCCACTCAGATTCTTTTCACAAATGCATTTCACGTGCTTTGTAGACTGTGAAAGGATTAAAGGAAGAATCCCGAAGAAGCAAATTGCATCCAATCATGTAATCTCATTGTTTTAATCCTGTACATCACTTAGATTGAACTATAAATTACTTCTAACACTTCCTTTTTTTTTAATCTTCTTTTTGCTTTTGGTGTAACTTGAAATAAAGGACTCCTATGCATGTAGGACTATAATAAACAACAAGTGTATGATTACAAAGTTTGTGATTTCATTTTATTTTTTTCAAATAAGATTATTAATAGTCTTATTTTCAAAATTCCATGGGTTTCTGTTGGCCAAGAAAACAGTTTTGTAAACTGAAGGAGATATAGCATGGTTCCAACAAATATATTGTGAACGGCTAACATTCTTTTTAAGAAATCTGTTTCTATAGTAACTGTTGCAGATTGTCACTCCCTCTAGGATTTGGAATAGTACCAAAGTGAATTTAACACTGATGCTGTGAGGGACAAATCCTATGAGAGCTGCAGTAGATCACTGCGAGCAGTGTGCTTTATTTGGCTTGGAGATGTATGAACACACAGTTCAGTAACCATAGAGGGTGTTTAAGAACTACTTCTTCCTACCCTTTATTCTAATGCTCTGTGTGCTTTTATTTTTTTCCTTCTGCACAAAGACTAGTCCTCATTTGAATCTTATAACAAGGGAACATAAAATACATAGGTATGCTTAAGATTTTCAGTTTTAATATTGTGTATGTATACACTACTAATTTTTAAATATCTGTGAAGAGATTCACCACATGTGATTTTCACTAATAAAGAGGGAGTCAATATGGGGCAAATGCTTATGGCTCAAGCTTTGAAACAAAGCCCAGGTAAGTTTTAAAACGAGTGTTTGTCTTATCTTGTACTAGCCCTGTTCCTTCTGAAACATAGTGAAGGAAAAATTTTCTTCTTACAAAAGTGTGTGTCCTCAGATGAAGTGGACATTTTCAGTGCTTTTGTATTCTGTTTCACCGTACCTTTTCATCTGATTTCATTTGTTACTTGAGTTGAAACTGTACCAAGCAAACTCATGATGAAGTGAAAGCTGAAACTTGTTTAGAGAGAGAGGAAAAGGCTTCATAGGAAATGTATTTTCTTTTTTTGGCAACCACAGTTTGGGTGCTGATATAATTCTGACAGAAACAGAACTTTGTTTTTGCAAGTTTGTGGGTATGCAATCGTTGAGCAGTTGGGGATGTTACAGAAACTTCCTTCTCATTATTTCTTTCCAGATGGATGAGATAAAAGGCAAAGACAGGGTGATTCTAGCTCTGGAGAAAGACCTTGGTGTCCAGGCAGGCCATACACAGAAACTGCTCCTTCAGAAAGAAGCTTTGGATGAACAGCTTGTCCAAGTGAAGGAGGCAGAACGATACCATAGTAGCCCTAAGAGAGAACTTCCTGCAGGAGTAGGGGATATCACTGAACTCATGGGAAGTCCGGTAAGAAAATTGTTTTTTCTTCGAATGTTCAGCACGGGATAATTGCTGCCTGGGTGTTCACAATGGGTTTGTGGTTACTTTTAAATACTGCAAGGACCAATTAATGGTAAACGGCCCTGCACTGCACTGTGCTGTTTCACTGATAATTGAGAAACTCCTTGGACCTCTTAAATTGCAAAGAATGTTGAAGAATATGTGGATATAGAACTTTTGGAATATACATTGTGTTCTCCAGCTGTGAACCTCAGTATTTGCTTACTATTTCATTGCTTTAGGAATATTTTAACCATTGGCAAATAGGTACTGTACTTCTCAAAACTTTATCCAGTGTCTTATGCACTAGAATTGTTTTAGATGAGAATAAGAAATCTGGTGAGAAGTGACCTGTTATACATGAAATATTATTTATCTAGCCGTTTGTTTTTGTGTTTTGGTTTTTTTTTCTTTTTAATTGTTATACCTTTACATGCATTTCACAAGCGGACACTGTTCATGCAGCATTTTCACAGCTTGTTATTGTTTAGTGTTTCAGTTAATTAAAGTAGGTTTTTCAAACATTGATGTATGAGTGTATTTTAAATTTACACAATCTACTTGCTAAGCCATGATATTAAATTAAGGATAGTAAAGTATTTTTTTAAAGATAATTTCATATGTCTATATGTTTTTGATGCAAAGGAGCAGCATTTGGATGAACGAGATGTGCGGAGATTTCAGTTAAAAATCGCTGAACTGAATGCTGTAATAAGGAAGCTGGAAGACAGAAACACTCTCCTAGCAGATGAAAGAAATGAACTGGTAAATTAATTAGTAATAACACAGATGGTGACTGGGAGGGCATCTGTATGGCAAAAGATTTAATGTAGCAAAGTCAGTGTTATAAATAATTTACAACTTAGTCCTGTTGGTTTCAATCAATTATATCTAAATATAACAGAGATTTCTATAGAAATTCATCCTGTGATCATAGAAGACATGGATGGAATCTTTCTTGTTCCTCAAAAATAAAAATGTACAAATTTATTTTGGGGTCATTTTAATCAAATTGACTAGTATCTTGCCTGTGGCACCGTGTAAGGATGTTGTGTAAAACATGAATAATCTGTGCACTTAAATTACTGTGTTAACATTTTTGAAATTTGACATTGTTTTTATGACAAGCTCATATTAGCTAGGAGTTAAAAAAGCTTTCTTGTGTTACTGATGAAATATCTGCCATTTCTCAAGGGAAATCTCTTAAGTAGGTGAAATGATCCTAGGAGAGGGATAGTAACTTGCAAAAGAAAGGATATGACATGAATTTTAAGAATGAATTGTATTAGCTTGCTACTTAATTGCTTGTACTGAGGTTAATGGTAAAACTCCCATTGACTGCAATGGGAGGTGAGTTTCAGAACAGGAATTTTTACACATGTCCTATAATGCCCTAATTCTAGGGGCGGTAGAAAAGATTTTTCATTCTAAACAGATGGAACCTTAGAATTAGATACCTGATGTATCTAACTGTAAAATAATTCTATTATGTTTGGTGAGGGCTGAAGTGGTGCCATATGTCAGTCCTATAGATGAGTGAAACATTGACATCTTTGTGAAACATTGACATCTTCCTCTTCGCCTCGTCAGACTTAGCTCTTCATGTTGAGATAAGAAGGCTTTGCTTTACAATAAAGGGACTTGGTTTAGTTATGACATCTCAATGATCATCAGAAGATCTAATTCTTGAAATTTTCTTGTCCAACGTCTCACCTGATCTATTAATAAAAGTTGAACAATTGAACAATGCTAGAATAAATTTTAATGAATTTAGAACATAATTGTGTCTTTTTCATCTTTAAATAGTTGTATGGTCTAAACAGCCCATTCAGAGGACAAAAATTGATTCCTGGTTATAACAATATAAGTTTCTTGACATAAGAAGAACAAGTGTTTTAGCCTGGGTATACTTTGTTATTTTTCCTACTTAGCCTTGCTGTTTGTTGTTTTGGGTTTTTAGCCCTTCACTTTTCCTGGTGCAGTTGCTTTTCTCTGCTCTATACTCTCAAGAACATCTTGCCTTCTTTTCAAGATAATTCAGCCTCCTAATCCTTTCTGTGGGCATAAGCAATTCAAAACATCCCTGAAGAAATTTGAAGTACTGCAACATGTATCCTTCAGATAGTGTCACTCTACATGGCGGGCATGTGTGGCCCAGTCAAGTGCTTTTCTTGATTCTTGATTTAGAGACATAAGAAATATATTTTGGAAGAGATAAGGAGTAGGTTTTATCATATTGTGGGACAATATTGCATAAAATAATATCAGTAATATCACTAAAGCCACATGATTAAGCACTGTTAAAAATTATTGTCATTTGAGAGTGAAACAGACAAGCAAGTACTCAGTGAAATTATCTCAGGAAAAAGACTATCTTTTTCTCATTTCCAGTTAAAACTCATCAAATTTAAAAATCTTTTGATTGGGAAAAAAATATATTTTTTTTTCCAAACAAAGCAGCTCATTGAATAAAAAGAGTGAACTACTGAATACACATAAATACAAGAAAGAGCAGCAATTTGCTTTGTGTAATTGTCTAACATCGTAAAACCACAGGAACAAAACTGAGCAGCTTGAAAATGTCAGCAGAATGCTGAGATTGAATCTGTGCCCTCTGGCTGACTTTCTCGTTGCTCTAATTACACATTAGGTGAAGGGTTTTTTAAAGTAGAGGAGGAAGAGTGTCCTTCTCCTAAGGGATAATTGGTGAGAACAACTTGCTAAGAGCCCTAGCTGGTCACAAGAAGCTTATATACATTGAGATTATGTGTAAAGAAATCATTGTTACAGATCATCATAAGTGCCTGCCAAGAGAAAAATCCAGTGACCAGATATCTAGTGTTTTGGTAGACTGTAAAAAAAGGCTATGACTTATTAGTTTGGACTCCTGTAGTTCTTAGTTCAGCAGTTAAGTCTGTATCAGATGCCACTTAGTAAAAGAACTAAACTTCCTGAATGAAGAAAGGCAAGTGAAAACACACCTATTTCTGCTTTCCTACAACGGTAAACTAAAGCACAGCTAACTTTGTTCCTTTGCAGCTGAAACGTTCTCGGGAGACAGAAAGTCAGCTGAAGCCTTTGGTAGAAAAAAATAAGAGGATGAGCAAAAAAAATGATGATATGTTGCAAAGTATCCAGAGAATGGAAGAAAAAATAAAAAATCTATCAAGGGAAAATGTAGAACTGGTAAGTAATCGTCTCTGATGTCATGTTATGAGAACACATAGCACACATCTACTTTGAGGTAGAAGTACCTGTGAGGCTTTTATTCCAACTCAAACAGATCAGTCTCCGCAGTGGGATGGTGCAACTGTCAAACACAGACAATGCAGCTGAATATTCATATTCTAAATTCAGATTGGCATGTGCTTTGTGTTGTATAAATTCACCAGTGATTAAGGAAAAGGATCAGAGATAGATAAAATGCTTTTGCAGGCTATAAAAAGGTATGACTAAAAATCAGCTTTAATAAATACTGCTTTTATGGTTAGAAGTCAGAACTAAATTTGAGTGCACGTACTATGCTAGATCATTGAGTTCACTTGTCTGCTAACTTTTCTGTGTACTTTGATTCTGTTTTAAAATATATGAGAGATTAACACTGAGGCATACAGCATGTGCACTTTTTTTTGTTGAAAGATGCCTTGTGTTACAGTGGAGTATGTGCTGATGAATCCAAAGAATTCTTGATTGCTACATCACACATGAGAATTTTGCTCTAGTTACAGCGAGACACTTTCAGATATTCTTTATGTTTAATCTTTTATTTTTGTAGAAAGAGAAGTTATCTGCACAACCAGCGCTGAAGAGGCACACATCTTTGAATGATCTCAGCAGCACACGAGAGGAACAAGAAATTGAATTCCTTAGACTGCAAGTCAGAGAACAACAGCATGTTATTGATGATCTCACAGTGGTAATGTTTATGACTGGTATACACATGTGCATGCACACACATCTATAGACAAGCTAAAGATTTGAGAGGAATGTTTTAACTCCAGTTGTAGTAGTAATACAGAAATAGTTTTTTGGTGTCAAAGGGTTCTTGTTATTTCTCAGGTAGTGAATGAATTTCTTTGGAATGTGTATGAATCTTTGTATTATAAAATATTTACCTATTATGAGCTGCTCCTGAAGAAAGTGCATCATCATTCCATTATTTACTTGCCAAATTGGGTGCCAACAACTGAGAAACTTGAGGAAAGGACACTTTCCAAAACTTAATAACTAAGATGTGTTGGATGTAAATCCTGGTGCAAAACCCAAGCACTAGAACTTCTCCTAAAAGAAAGGAGCATGCATGATGGCAATAATTTCCCCTGGCTAAGCATCTCTAACTGAGCTGGCCACACTAGCTGTCCTTATAACAAATGGGGAGAAATATGAGCAGTTCATCAAACCAAAGGTAGCAGCACGATTTCGCGTTAGAGTTGCACAGCTGCTACCTTCTGACTGTGAAGGTTTCTTTAAGGTGATGCTCATAGATGTTTGCACTATTTGATCAGGAACGTTTCAAGTTGTGTTAGAGGTGTCTAGTGCTATTAAGTGCAATTTATGATACCCCCTTTATGGTGCTTGCAGAAATTCTTTATCATCTCTGAGAGACCTTTGCCCTTCTGGAGCAGCATCTGGAACTCAGGCAGACTCAGACATCTCAAGTGGCACTACTGACAGTTACAAAATGATAAAGAGAGTTTAAGAGCATTCTGTCTAAATAGAAAATGAAACAATTGGATGAAACTTTGAAAAGAAAAACAGAGGATCCAAAAAAATAAAACAACAAGATGTGTTATTGCTCGATCTGGGACATTGGCTCTACTCTTGTCAGTTCACTGAGATTTTGACCCAGGATTTTTCTCTGAAGTCAGTGCCAAAGGTTGATGTCTGAGCGCATTCTCCAGTGGTACAGTGTTCCAAGCAGTAGGATGTTACTCAGACACTCTGATGTAGGGTCTAGTTCACAAATAAATGCTGCTTTACTTTCCAAATACAACTGTACAGGCAGGGACCACGATATGATATGAAATGTCCAGTATATGGCAGATATAACCTCTCTTATATTTCAGTGTAAAGTGGATATGAAAGGACTCTCTTTTTACTGTCTCAGATAGTGATGTGAGGAAATATGATGTATCCTGACTTTGGTCAAAGAGAATTAACTTGTGTTCAGTGTGCAAGTAAAATAAATAAATATTTTAAAATATGGTTTCATTTTTGCTGTTTTTCCTATTTACAGATACTATTCCACTTGCAGAAATAAGTAAAATTATTAACTAGGATACTGCTTTGGCTGGCAGTACAAACTAATGGAGGTTTTGCCTTCTGTGTGAATGCAGTGGAATTCTGCACTTCATAATGATTTTAGAGCTATCTTTTCTGGCCCAAACCACACGTCTACAGAATACAAATGTATCATAGTTATCAAGAATGACTCAAATGTCCCATACTTGATTAATATAAAAATCATCAGCTTAAGTCCAGCTGAGACCAATATGATACAGAGAAATAAGAACATTAGTCTTAGGCAATAGGGTTGTCTGAACTGATTAACAGTGTTCTCTCTTGGATATCTTTGATGATGTTGAAAACATGCCAACCTGAGTTTTCCCATAGCAGTGGTGTTCTGGTTAATTCTTAAAAGGAAAGCTTAGATGATTGAAAAACATGCTAGTGGCTTTTAATTGGCATTATTACTGTTCTGGTAGCTTGATGTATTATTGAGATAGTAAATTAATCAATCTTCTTACAAACAAGATTAGAAACATGAAGGACTGGAGTTTTGGAAGTGTTTGTTCATTCTACACTGAAGTGAGATGAGAGGAAAGTCCATCTGTTTGGACAACTGCTTTGGAGGCAGGAGACCCCAGTTAATGTGCCTTAACTAGGTACCTGAGAAGACAGGATTTTTGTTCAGTGGTATAAAATTTTACTGTCTGATTTTGACTTTAACTTAAAATATTATATTATTCTACAACTTGAAATACCTGCACCATTCTACCTTGGCAGTCATTACTTTCCCTATTTTTCAAACCACGTGTATTTAAGATGCTGTATAAGTTGTTGTGCTTTTCTCAATTATTTTTTATTTTCCAAAACTTCATTCCTGGAGCAATGTGCTGATAATTAATTGTATTGTATTTTCCACTGGGAACTTCCTATTTGTCCAGTTTCTGAACTGAATGTAAAGCAAATAACTCTGAATAGAAAATTACCCTGCAGAGAGCAATAATTGCTATAGAAGTACTTGGAACTGCAATCAGTCTTTTAAAAACAGAGGTGCTGCAAACAAAGATGCAGAGCTAAGGGAAGAATTAGGAAAAAACCAAGAAGACAGAGCACCTGCCTCCTGTGATGTTGGGGTTTTTTTTGCTTCTCCTCTGCACTTCTTTTACCTTCTCTTCTTCCTCCTCTCCTTTGGAATTCAAGGCAGTATTCTTGGCTTCAGATGTAAATAAATCTTGCATTTCCAGTCATAACCTCCTTATGTTATGGTATAGTTTATTGTGAACTTGTACCAAAAAAAGACACTGACTAAGTGACACAGACAGAATGTCTTTGGATTTGAGACTTTTGCCCTACAAGGATAAGTCACGTATAACACAGCTTATGTATGCTTGTGTATCAGAGTATGCCTGATATAATGACTTGTAATTACTAAGACTGGACTAATTTTTGGCTATGGACCTGCTTCTTCAGGATGGTTGAACACTGGAGTGAGACTGTGAATTCTGTTTCCATAGTAAGCTTCTTGGTGAAAGAGTCAAAGGAACTGTCAGAAATCTGTGCCCAGTATTTAGCAAAGCCTTTTCTTGCCAACTTCCCATCAAATGCTTGAAGGATATGGCTGAAGATTTGTTTGCTAAAGGGATAAAGCTGCAGTACAGGGTTGTGTTCTGTCTACACGGTGTTAATCAAAAGGATAAAGACATTGTGGTAGCTTTACCATAGGCTTTAAGAAAATGTTAATGACATTTCTTTGTGTTAGACATACCTAAGTATAGTTTTAAAACAAACCCATACCAAAATGTTCTCTTTCCTTCTAGGAAAGAGAACGGTTATTGCGGTCTAAAAAACAGAGGAGGAAAAGTCTGAAGCCTCCAAAGGTGAGCAAACCTTCGGTTTTTAATGCATTTCTGTTGTTGTGAACAACACGCTTCAAATACTGCCTGAATTTAAAGCTCTACTTAATGGGAAAAAACCATAATTTCTCTGGTGAGTGCCTAATTTTTTTAGGATAATTCAGGAGCTGCAAGTTTTGTACTGCACACAAGTGATGTTGTTTTGGGGTTTGTTTTAAACAAATGATAAAATTACACTTTCAACCTCTGCAGCTTGAATATTCAATTGGCTTAAGGCCTAGATGACCCAATGACTTGAAACAACAAACATTTCAAAGGACAAACGCTCAGTCCTTTTGCAAGAACATACACCCTTTGAACTACTCGTACCAACATAGTGCTTAATCACAGTTGAAAACTTTGACTCATGCTAGGGATGTTAATGAAATCATATTTCTGTATGTGATATATAAATAGTAAGAAGATTCCAACGACTCTGCTCTAGAATAAAAAGTACAAGAGAAAAATTTAGATTGTAGAAAAAGGAAAGTTTTGCTTTGGAATGTGCCTTTAATTTTTATTGTAACATGCTTAAAGTAATTAATTTTTTGAATAATGTTTTTTTGTGAAGCTGAACATTAACAACCTGGAGCATGTGAGGGGAGGGAAATGGAGTAAGAGAGAAAAAATGGAAGTAAAGAGCGGAGATATCAATATCATTTATATGGTAGCTTAAGATACATATCATGAATGAGTGTCAGTTGTCAGTGTGTTCTGCATAGTCTATTCCTGGTGACCTCCAGGTGGTGCTTTTTTATTGCTCTGCATTCTCTTAATGCCTTTATTCTGAAAAATGGATTCTTTGGGATTCTCTGTTTCACTGGTAGTTTCTTCAAATTTTGCTTCTAATAGTGATGTGTCTTTTAGATGGTTAAAAAATAAATAATTCAAAAGTGACAACAGATCTTGCCAAATATATTTGCACCAACTGTAAACCATTCTTTCTTCATGTAGTATAACTGCAAGTTTGTGTGTTGAGAGCAATTTTTAGAAAAGTATATTAAATCATGTATATATGTATGTAACTTGTACTTTTTATAGTCCTCTCTAATAAGTAGATTTTATCTGACTAAAAGTAAAATGTGTAGGATCTTCTGTTAAATTGTAAAGTTCTTAATTAAATGAAACTACTTAATTTAATTTTTAGGCATTGGTAACTGGTGGTGCTAATTTCTATAGGCTGAAAACTTCAATAAATATGCATTTATATCTTAAAAATCTATGTTAATAGAACTTCAGATGACATAGACTCTGTACCCTTTCCTTTTACCTATTTTGCCTTGAGCAACCTGATGCTTTTCTTGTGTCTTCTTTTCCTTGTTGAACAAAGTAAGTGTTGAATGACTTGAGGATTGGAGAGAATGTGCATGATGCCATTAAAAAATTTGTGGCAGTGCTGTTCTTTGTGTGCTAAGAGTACTATAACTGGGGGAATTCTGCAGCGTTTACTGCAGAATGAGCAGCAGAGTTAGTAGGGGTGTGCTTCTTATTTAGGATATGATAGATAGTTCAGAAGGAACAAATTGATCAGTAGCAGAGTTTTTCTACAGTTTTTTCTTTTAAAAATCTCTGTAGAATGAGCTCATCTCTTACTCAGATGAGCTGTTGAGATTGTACCATCATCTTCTCCATTGTTATAGCCTCTTTCAAGAATCCAGATGAAAATGGTGGAATTTATTTAACCAAACATTGCAAATGTTTGTTAGAGGTCAATGGACGTGAGATACAGACATCTCACTGTGAGGAAAATGTTAACATTAAATCGTTGGAAGTAGATATACAAATATGCCATGAGAGTTTTGTCCTAAAATTGCCTGTTTCTCTCCCTGGATTATAAAAGTGGTCTAAGATGAGTTGCTTTATATATAGACATGCACAGCGTAAGTGTATTTCTTTCTATGGTCTGTGTAATATCTTTATACCATAAGATGATATAACCTGTATAGAATAGTAGTGAAATTATGGATGTATCTGTTCCAGCCAAACACTCAGAATAAGAAGTTATTGATCTACACCTTTGGCTTTGCTTTTCTAAGTATTGTTAAATGCAAAATTAGCATTAACACAGTGAATTATCAAGTTGGGCTGTGGAGTTGTATCTATTTCCAGATGTGTCCCGCTTCCCTTGGCAAATTGAAAGATGAAATAACTCATGAAAATAAGGTTTCATGAAAGTGGTCAGATTAGCTCAGACTGGAAGGTATAGAAAGATTCCGTTTTTGTTCGAATAACTGTGAACTTGGTGTGTAGAATGAAGATTTGCACTTTTCTACTGTTGCAGTTTCGCCTAAACGGGTACTTCTACACTTCAGCTTCTTTCATTTCGGAGGTGCTCTGACTGCACACTGCCTGTGGTTCTTTCTAATATGAGTATTTTCCTGACAGTGATTCCTGTTATCTGGAACAGAATCCACGGCATGTCTTTCTCCATCTTTGAGACAGATTGTGTGAATGGTCTACCAGGCCAGTCCAGTAGCCTTTACAGCCCTGAACATCAGTTCAGCTGAGAAGCTTTTGAAAATTTTAATATTATGTGTTTGTTTTGTTTTTTACTCTTGTAATTAGATGTCTGTGTTATTTCTGGAGCTCTGTAGGTGCACTAGGTTACAGTTGCTAATGTAGCTTTGACTCTTTTAATTCCCTGGGGCATAGGAGTCCATGGAACAATGCTGGCAACTGGCTCTGGTTCCCTGAGGAAAGGAGCAGCCAAGTGGGATGGGCTTTATAACCTCTGTAGTTGCTAGGCGTTTAATGTAGTGACTCTCTATAGTCAGGTACTGAAGGGTAGTTTTTTCTGAGGTGAAGCAGCCTAAACTCTTAGAGGTTGGTTTGTTCTTTTATATTAATGGGCCACTGGACTTGCTAGGAAGAAGATTGTGATCCACCAGGTGAATCTTTTGCTGTTTAAAGCATGATTTTTTTCAAGGAGCTTCTTTCAAATTTCTTACCTCTCCCCCCTCCATTTTTTTGTGGTGAAATAACCAAGAAACTTCAGAGAGAGTATTTTTTTAATGTTTTGTTTATTTTTGACATGTAGAATGGAGTTACAGTGATTCCGTGACTGATGGAGTCATGCATTTAAAATAAGACATATTTGCCCAGCTTGTTTGGAAACTGCAGGACTCTATGGATTTATATCTTTATTTAAACTTCAATAAATAAAGTGTATTCGTGGTAGTGGAAAGCCTGCACGCTGGTGTGATGGAGTTCATATTTCTTGTTTTATATTTTTCTTTTTTTCTCTGCCTCTGTGCTTTGGTGTGCCTGTATTTTTCTGGCTGCCAAGAAATGACATATAAGCATGAAGGTAAGAAGTTACTGATTAGCACATCTGATTGCATTACGAGGAAATATATCTCAGATCATTTTCATCATGTTCAATTAAGTACTTGAAAATGAGACATTTCAATGTAAAATGAAACTACTTTAGCAACAGAGAAACCAGATTTTATTGAAATTTGCATATAATGTATTCTGTGTGTCACTATTGATTTATAGCATTGTAACCTTTGATGTTTACTGAGCACCATACTTCCGTAGAAGCATTAGTACTTGAGTTATAAAAACGTAATGCATAATTTTGCTTTAAAATTATGTGAAAACATTGATATAAATCTACATGAAAAACACTTGCTATTAAATGCAGTAGTCAGTGGAAATTAAAATTCAAATCAGAATTTTTCAGTAATATACATGACTATTTTCTCAGTTAAGAGCTTGTGATTTAAAAATAACGAATGTATATAACAAGTCAACATAAAAGAATCTCTAAGTCATTCAGAATGTTCCCATTTTTAAGAAAAGTTTGGATGAAACTTGAATTTACATAGTGTATAGTTACAAAAATCCAACAAGTATAGTACTTTTCTATATACTTTTCAAAGACTATTGTGATTCAGCTTTTGAGCCATGTGTGAAATCTCCCTTGGAACTGGTGTATTCATTGATGCCTTAGTACTTATTACAGTGTTTATCAACAACTGTATGACTCAGATGTGGTTTTTTCCCATTTTTTCCTCTCTCTGCAGCTGTTCCCTTGCCAGAGAATTTGTTCTGGTTTTGCTGTAAATCAGTTATTGTAACTAGTTACTTCAGATACCAGATGATCAACAATAAACGCTGCTATTTTGTAATTATTTTAAGAAGCAATTCATACACGTGCAAGAAATATACAATTGCTAAATACCTTATCTCTAATGCCATGGAAAGTGTCTGCTCCACAAAGTGATAAATGTATACGAACTCTAAAAAGGGAAGACTCATTCAAAATAAATAAAGTGGTTCACTCGGAACTCCAAATATTATAGGCAGTCTGTATAGCATTTAACAGGATTTGACTTATAACTCTCCTTTGAGTGTTGGGGTTTTTTAGTGTGATAAGAAATATTAATTTTCTTTCATAATTCCCTCACATATAATAATCAAGTTAGTTATTTATTTATATATGTAAATTATTTTCCCCTCCTTTGGCTACCAGTGAAATGTTTAAAGGCAGGTAAGTATCTGTTGTCACAGTAATGTCATTGCTTTCAACATCTTCTCAAACCTATATACATTTCTGTAAAATCAACCCCACTGTTGTTTTGCTATTTTATTTTCACTCCTTGAAACAGCATGTGTGAGTGTGTGCCTGCAGGATGAGAGGAAGACATGTACTTAACCTGAGCTACCTAAGTGACTGTATAGCAGAGGTATAGAAAAAAAACCTCATAGATATGATGGGTCTTATTGTCATTATTAGCTAAGCTGCTCCTGACCATGATGGTACTGGGTTCTCTGTGACATATATATGACAATAAATTGAAGTTTTGTCATTTTTGAGGCCAAACACCCTTGAAACAGGAAGCATGAGCAGGGTCAGCTGTTCTTCTGTTGTCTGAGTTGCTTTTCCTTGGTTCTGAGCTCCATCCACAGGCAAACAGGTGTGGGCAGAAGAGCAGGATATAGAAAAATCAGCATAAGAGTCTGTGTGAAGTTTTGTTCTGGATTTGCTCTCAGCATCTTTGTGTAAAGCGTATCTGCACTCACCAAGTGAGGATGTGGTTTTCATTGAAATCTCTGGGGTTTTGTTTACCTGCCACCATCTTCTTTACCTTCCAAAAATCTAGCTTCATCTTGATGAAACTGTATATGTGCATCAGTTCAGAGTAAAAAAAGTGAGTTGAGCTTGCAACTTGTATTGTAAGGTTGTCTTCCTTACAACTTGAAGATGGCACCATTTCTTCAGCCCTATTTTCAACCTCCAATATTTATTTGTAGTGTTACTGTTAGATGGTTGCAGGCTGCAACCAGTATTCAGTGCAGGAGAAATGGTGGATGGGCCCATCTCCCAGGGATTAATTGCACCTCTGTTTTTGTGGTAAACCTTTGTACTTAAGAAAAAGGAGTCAGAAATGTTTGTAATTCAAGTGTGGGAGAACACATTAGCTTTCTGGATAAGTCTTTATATTTTTAGAATACAGCTTAAACCTATTCCCTGAGTCCTTTGTTTTGTTAAGTAGGACAGAAAGGTAAACTGATGAATGCTGGAGGAAAGGATTGAATTATCCCAGGGAACTGTTTGTCTTAAGCGTCTTAGACACAGCCTGTTGAAAGGATCACAGTGCTTCCTAAACAACTGAGAAAAGAGTAATGTGTCTTTCCATCACTGTAGCACTATAACTACAATCCTTTTCTTCTGAATACACGAAGTAGTGGTCTAGTAGCTCACAAAAGGAAAGTTGTTTCTAAAGGTTGTTCAGCAGCTGTTTGCATTTTAGAAAAGATGTGGCTTTTTGGGTTTTTTTGTGCATTTTTTTTTTGAGTGCATAACATCTTTTCAAGAGGAGATTTTATTAGAACTGGTTCATTTAAATACATGGTCTGAACCAAATTTTTAAAGTACTGATGACAGAAGTACTCATCTTAAGTGAAGCAATTAAGTGATTCAGGACAGGGTCTTGGAGCTGTCGTTGGCAGTTGGAGTGGAATAAGCTGTACTGTGAAACTATTATTGAGTTGTTCAGCTTAGGAGTAATGAGGCTGTGACCTGGTGGACCGTGGTGACCAGGGCTGCAGACTGTAAATGGAGCACACAGTATTGTGCATGCAGGCACAAAGTCATACCTATTAGCTTGATTTTATGGGACTACTTAAATCAAGATAGAGTATTTTGGCTGTTGATGAGATCTGTGCTGAGCTAAAAGAATACAGTAAGCGTTACAGGGCTTTGTGAGAAAGTGAAGACAGTACTTATGTAGACATACTGGAAAAGTCTCTAAATTTAGATTAGTCTAGAAACTGACAGAGAAGGGTAAATATCTGGAATTTATCATGAGATACAGCATTACAGATAAAATTCAAACTTTCAGAACCTTGAATTTAATTGAAAGCTCAGAATTCCACTCAGAGAGTTTGGCTTTGCTGAAGTGTAGGATTCATGATGTTTGGAAAAGCACCTGATAACATTTTGCGTCCTTTAGGCTTTGTTAATCAACAAGGTATTATCTTCTCACATAGAACCTGTGATTTATATTTAAAAAAACCCCAAAGAACAAACTCAGAATCAAGCAGTGGCAAAAAATATAGAGATGAATGGACAGATCTTTCTTCATCTTCTTACAGCACCTCTCTCCACTAGCCCTTTAGGCTTTGTTAATCAACAAGGTATTATCTTCTCACATAGAACCTGTGATTTATATTTAAAAAAACCCCAAAGAACAAACTCAGAATCAAGCAGTGGCAAAAAATATAGAGATGAATGGACAGATCTTTCTTCATCTTCTTACAGCACCTCTCTCCACTAGCCTCCTGTCTAGGACGCTTCATAACCTGACTCCATTTTTCCAGCAACAGTCTTTTAAAAAATTTTCTTAATTTTCTTGCTTCTCTGAAATTGTGTTGTATCATTGGAATTTTTGTGTGGTGTAAAAAGTTATACTTTCTAATAACATTTAATGTTTTCTATTTTGGAAGGAAAAATACTTTAAAAACTGTTTTTTCTAATTAAACGTGTAAGTAAATTCTTTTTTTTTTGGAACAGTGGCATTTCCACGGAACTTTCCTGCTTTCTGAGCATATGTTGGGAAAATGATGGAAAGGGAATCTCTTAAAATAGTGAGGTTTTATATAAAATATCACATTTTCACAATTAATACTGTACTATTCTCTTCCATTGATGACTCATTTTCTCTAATTTTCTGTAAGCATGCATGTAATTGATAACATTGTGTCAAATTTTTAAAATCTGCAGTGAAATGCTGGTTTTCCCCAGGCATGTCTTTTCGATTAGTCTTAATACTGGAGCAAACCCTCTGAAAAAATTGAAAATGATGGTATTGAAAAAATATATGTTAAGAAGTAGTTTATTCTTTTAATTAGGGGGTTGAAAAATAGATATTATAAGTTAATCTGTCTTCTCTTTTTACAGTTGGTATGAACAATTAAATTTGTTCCACATTGGTCCCCAGAATATTTTTTTCCTTTTGGTTACATGTCTTATATGTTACATTGTACTGGCTTGCTTTCTTCTGAATAGATATTGCATTCTTCTACTGTGAATCTTGTAAGACCTGTGTAGTTTTGATAACTAGCTTTTATGTCTTTGCTAAAGCATTATTCTGTTGGCAATTACCAAGTACTATGTGCAGTTCAGTTCTTGGAGGTTCTTACACAAATGATGTTGAAAAAGTAGCTCATTCAGTCAGAGAACAAGAGTTTACAAAGGAGTTTTTTTTCCTAAGTACTAAAATGGTCAGAGAAGACCTTGGGTCATTGGAATTTTCCAGCTGTTTTGCTAGTAACTGAAAAAAACTAATTTTTCAGAGGCATGTTGTGGAGACATTTTTTGGATTTGATGAAGAATCTGTTGATTCGGAAACATCATCTGTAACATCATACAACACTGATAAAACAGACAGGACACCAGCAACACCAGAAGAAGATTTGGAAGATGTAAGTAGTACTGATTTGTTCTTAAGTTCTAAAAGAAAATCAACATTGAAGTATAAATGCAAACTGTTTTTTGAGTTGTTGTTCTACAGGAACTGTGAAAGATTTGGCAGAGAATTCCTTTGGTTTTTTTTTCAAGTCCAGTAACATATATACTTCACAATAGCATTAATAAGATAATATTCTGCCTGACAGATTTGGCAGATATTGGGCTGAGAAATAAAATTGTTTCTCAAGCTCTTTGTTATTAGTAAAAAGAAAATGAATAGGCAAACTGCTTTGCCAAAAGGCAATAGTTCTTAGACAATAGTTTGCCTTTCAACCTTATAATTTGTTTGACTGTTTTGATACAACTAGGATTTTCTTCCTTTGCTCACAATACTCAGAGAGGCTTTTGCAATTCTTGAAGACTTAAATGATCATAGGTAGTAAATACCCACTGACATGTTTTGTCCCAGCTCTGTGATATACAGTGCTGCTGGCCTACTTTAGAAGATTGCGGGTGTGAGGACAAAGCATGAATTAGATGCTCTTTTTCATCTTTCTTTCTTGTTCACTGACTTATAAACCTAACTCGTGTGCCTAATACTCCTCAGTCAAAAGAAGCTTCCTTTTTTCCTAGGTTTAATATTTAACAATATTGTAATCTTGTTTCCTTGGAACTCAAGTTTCTGGAGCAAAAATTAATTAAAGGGAAAGACATTTCTTGTCCTCAGCATTATAGGAAAGACCTTGTAATTGTTCAAGTCAGTTAGTAAAAATCAAAGGAGATCAAGATTTGAAAAATACTTCATGTTAAAAAAAAAATAAATTTCAGGAAATGTGGCTTTTGAAATGTAACCTCTGTGTTAGTGTGCTTTACCCTGGCATTGGTGAGAAAAAGTGTAAGGAGGGAGGGATGGACTGCATGAGTCCTGTTTGAAGCTCCTGTGGCTCTGGAGTTGCTGAAGAAAGTAGTGGATAAAACTGTTTCCTCTCATCTTTCCCCAGACAGTTTTTTCCCATTCCTATACATTGCTGCCTTATATAGTAATGTACAGTGTCCTGAAACTCTATGGTAAAGACAGTTACTCATCATCCTTCCTTCCTTTGCTTTCCACGTTTTTCAGAATTTCAAACCCTTATTAAACTGAGACTCAGTATGAGTTGTGTTGCTTGTTATGTTTGTGAGTCTATCTGTCTATACAGACAAACCCATTATTATATATATTTATACAAAACCACTTTTTTCCTCCTCTTCATTAAGAGCACACCTAAAGAAGAAGCTGAACTAAGGTTCTGCCAGCTAACAAGAGAGTATCAAGCTTTGCAAAGAGCATACGCTCTGCTTCAAGAGCAAGTCGGCGGAACCCTGGATGCAGAGAGAGAAGCAAGGGTAATTTTTTAACTGAATTTCCTTTAACTCTGAAATAATTGAAAAAGCTGAAACAACTTGTAACAGCAGGAGTTATCTTGGCAGGTCACTGAAATGCAAAGCACAATGTTTTTGAGGATTAGAGGATATCATCACTAAGGCAACAATTTAGATTACTCTGGTGTGATCAGAATAAAGATATATTTTATTCTAGCATGGATATTATATTACAGATTTCTGCAGTAAGACAGTGTTATTGAGAGTGATATCCCAGTTGAACCCACAGTTTGGATAGTGACATGGTGGATTTTAAATGAACTGGGAGAGGTTGTTATATGAACTGGGAGGTTGTTATAAGTACTTACTTATTTTCACCATATATTAAAAATCTGACCAAAATCTGAAAAAGATAGTTTTTGTTGAAGTGTTTTGTTGAATACATGAAATCATAATATGTTTTTTAAAATCTCAGATTGAGAGTATTCTTTCACTAAAAAGTAACTAGCTGGCTGTTGCTCCTATTGGATCAGCATGTGTGAGTGTTCGCTCTCTCTGAAATAAATGTTTTTACTTTCACAGTAATCTCTGTACTATAGGTATTATAGGTGTGAGAGAGTATTTGCCCCTCTGCCAACATTGTGTTTTACCATTTAGTGGTGCAGAGATGAGGTCAGCAGAAGTCATGCTAGCATCTTCCATTCTCTTTTTTCCAAAACTGGAGATGAGCAAAATAACTTCATAACGAGCTGGTGAGCTCTGACTCAGTCCCCAGATCTATTCACTGAACAGAAGTGGTATCCAAAAAAAACCCTGAGTTAACTAGCAGCAAAACTTCTACTTTATTCCAACTCCTTGCACATAGCAGCCTGTCTAGAATTGTGGCTTGTGTTCAAGCCTTCGCTTGAACAAGTATTGTGATCAATGACCAAAGAACGTATAAAACCCAAATGGGCAATAAATTTAGCTAGAGAGCTGGAAATGTCATCATCTTCACCTGATGTCCTTCAATCTGCATCAAGTACAGCATGAAACTGTAGATTAGTGACTACTGAGAGAGTTGACTCATGTCATTGCAAGGCCACTCCTGCAGAGTCAGGCTCAGTTACCTTTGAAGGGTCATGGCAATTGTGTGAGGTTCCTGAGGACTGTAAGAAAGCAAATGTCACTCTTGTCTTCAAGAAAGGCAACAGGAGACAAACGGACAGTGAGGTGGACTGAATATTGGCTGAAATAGCTTAGAGGGTTGTGGTCAGGGGCAGAAAGTTCACCTGGCGGTGTTTCACCTCCAAGTTTGCAGATGATACAAAATTGAAAGGAGTGGTTAATATATGAGATGGTTGTGCTGCCATTCAGAGGAACCATTCAACTGCCTGAGAAATGTGTGAAGAGGAATTCAACCAAGGGTTTTTTTCAAGATTCTTTGTAGTGGCTCTAAAGTTCTTTTCTTTTTTTTTTTTTTTTTGTTCCTGTGAAATACAGTTCTTATAACAGTAGAATTATTGCTTTATGGCTTTATTTGTTAGAATTCTCAGCATCTTACAAAAACCTAGTCACTTTTGACAGTCCCTTTTTAAGTAGGACACTTAGCCAAGGAATGCAATAAGGACTTTGGAGATCGCTTCTCAAGACAGAATTGGGATGGTGTAATTCCATTTACTATTAAACTACAATTTCAGGGGCAGTTATGTATTTTACACCTATGAGAGGCCATTATGTATTTCCTTTGCCTTCATGGGGCTTTTTTAAAAATTTTATTTTGTAGGCATTTGCAAATTGTCTGTTATGTAGACTTGGAAATTGCTGCTATTCTTTTTAGTGGTGTTTTGGTCTTTTTTGTCACATCCCTGCAAATCCACCTTTTGAGTGAGTCAGAAAGTAGCTTTTTGCGTGATTTATTTTGTAGGGCCCAATATTCTGTTGGGATGAACATTTCCTATTATTTTTAGATGAGGCTTAATGCAAACAACAAGGACCCAAAGATGCAAAGATGTAGAGGGAAATCCCTGTGGGAATATTTTAACTGTTTGGGTGAAAAAGTACCTGAAATAGGGTGGGAAAAGTACTTGCAGTAGCTCAAAGAGCCTCAGTCACTGAGGGTCTCCAGAAACAGGTTGTTTTATATCTGTTTTGTTTAGTACCTTTTATGATCCAGTTTCTTTTAAAGCATCTCTGAACTCAGGGGGCAATACCTACTGTAGAGTAATAGTTAATGTAATAATTATGTAGAACAAGGAGAACTGACCAGTGCATGCTATGTATGGGATATATAAATTATTTGGAATCAATATATTTTATTTACCTAAAGGCCTTTCTCAGTGCTTAATACAGATCTCTTACTCCCTTGTCCCTTTTTTCCCCAATTCCTTGAAATACTAAAGCTTGTGAATAGCTTCTTAGAGCTCTTTCAGTTGCTAAGTTATTTTTTTCTCCCTGGGAAGAGCTTTGTCACAGAATGTTGATGATAACATCTTTCTAAGCTAGGAAGGAAAAATCCTGTTAAACTGACAGCTTTAAATATTTTGTAATGTAAACACAAAAGCCATTATTTTAATGAAAAGCGTTAAAAGCTGACTGGACAGACCACAAAGCAGTATAAAGTATCTTTACTTTGATTCTGTGTGTAATTAAATCTGCCTGTCTACCTGCACGTGCTTCCACGTATACACACTTTTTTGATTTTTTTTTCCCCCACCCCAGACTCGTGAACAACTGCAAGCTGATCTTCTCAGGTGTCAGGCAAAAATTGAGGACCTGGAGAAAGCTCTGATCGAGAAAGGACAGGTAAAAGGCTCTGTTAATGTCCTCTACCGCATCATTTTCTCTGCTGCGTGCAGTGGTGCCCTTGCCATCTTCATTGCTTACTGGTGTGTTAGTGTGAATGATGCGGCTTAATTGTGACTGCAGCAATAGATTGCTGAAGTAAAGGGAAGCATTTCACAGCCTAAGAAAATGTCATTTCAGATTCATTTTCTAACACATTAATGCATTAAAGCATAGTATCAAAATAACCATGTCTACATGCATTGTAAATTCTGTTCCCATTGTCATTTGGTGAAGGCCTTTCTCCTGTTTTCCATTTTGTTAAAACTTGTTATAAAATCCAATAAAATAAATACTCTATATTTGTACTGGAGAACATTTCTGATGAGTAGCATAGAAAAATTAAAAACCCCCAAACTTCTAGACATGCTAGAGAAATGTACCACTGAGTGTGTCATGGTTACTGGAAGCCACTCATGGTGTTACTCTCCTGAGTTTAAATTATTGGAGGACCCAACTGCTTTCAAATTCCCAAACCATCACACAAAGTAAAAGCAGGCCTTATGCTTCAGCATATATAATATATGTAAATACTTGACAAAGATGTGACTACTGATGCATATTTGATAATGTCTAGGGTCTTCAGAAAGTCTGATTAAGAGTTATGAGCATGCATTTGCAAATTGTTCAGTTGCATAACTGCTAGAAGGCACTGAAGAAGTTGGGGAGATTTATTTTATGCTTTATTGTTTGAAACGAGAATCTAAAAATTGTAGGTAGCTTATGACAATAAGATATACCTATCTATATATATGTTTGTTAAATCCTGTAGCATTGAACAAAAACAATCTCCGAATAATGCCAAGTTAATGATATCACTAATTTTATGGTTTATTCTTTGTATGAAAAATTTTCTGTAAGAGTCTGTATAACTGCAAAGGTTTGGGGACCATATTCAAATTAAGGGTAAAAATAATTTATGCTAGCTTCCACGCCTATTGAAATTTGCTTAGTGTATTCCATGTAAATACAATATTACTAAAAGTAGGGAATATGTTGTCAATCCAAAACCAATGGCTCACTGAGCTTCTGGAAGAATAAATGAAACTGAAGACTTCTCGAGGATCTACTGCTGATATTTTGGTGTGTTGACAAGAAAGGTGTCCAGGGCCAATTGCTGTGTAGTCCAAAGCATTAACAAAATAGTTTACTATTACAGTGTATAATGTAAGTAGTGGGTGTGTAAGTAAGATAAATGAACTCAGATACACATGTAAGGAATTACTTCTGTCATTTTTTTCTTCAAGAGTGTTAAGTCAAAAAGGTACACCTGGAAATTAGAATTTAATTAGTTATCACTTTAAAGATGAGAACCACATTTTCAACCTTGTATCTCCCAGTAATCCTGAGAAGGTGAACAGGCATGTGACAGGGAGCAGCATGGTGGTGTCTCTGATGGGCTGGTTTGTATGCCAAGCATTAGCTTTCCACAGAGGGGGTCACAGTGTCTTCCTGGGAGCTCTAGCACCTGCTTGGTTCTCCTGACCTGTTAGTATTTACATTTAACAAAATAAATGGTTGTGATGATAAACTGCATTCCTTGTGCACTATGTGATTTTTTTAATTTTATTGTTACTTTGTCATTTAGATGGTCATGGTAGCGATGATGATTTTATAATTGTCAAGTGTTCATTTGGGAAGCCAGTCCCTAAAGTGATTTAAAGAAATCTTTTTAAGATTTTTTCTTTTGTAAAGAAAACAATGAATTAGAAGTTCCAAGTGTATTATCCCAGAAAATTTTAGTCTTACTTTACCCCTTTAGGAAACAGAAGTAGAAAAGACCTTCACAATTTTCCTGAAGTCAAATTCAGAGCAGGAGATTAGAGTCTTATTGTTAAAAATTATATGAAGCTTGGTTTATAAAACAATTTATGTATAATTTCAAAGTAGCTGCCAAGAGCCCTTGTTAACCCCTCTTCTGATGGATCTGTCAGTATTCCCTCAGAAGTAAAGCAAAACTAATAATCCATTTCTGCAAGGTAAATTGAAGTGCATGCATAAGGAAATTTATATTAAGTGAAAAAAAATCTTATAAAATATTAATAGTGGTAAATAATAAATCTAAAACTATTGGAGTATGTAATGTGCCAGACGGATGAACGCTCAACTTTCTGTGATCTGGTGTGTAAATACAATTCCCTCAGAGTTCAGGGTTTTTTTCAGAAAGTCGACTTGGACTTCATCAAGAAAGCAACAAAAATTAATTATCAATAGGGAAAATTAATCTGTTTTTTCTACTTGTGTGAACTTGTGTTGAACCTGTAGGTCTGATGCAACTGTTGAACCTGCCTTTTACCGTATCCATGCGTTGAGGTATCCACCCTAAGCCTGTGTGTGCAACTCTTTGTTCAATGCTTGACCTTAGTGAAATGCTAGTTAAATGTTAGACATCGGATTTTATTCTCAACAGTTTTTTCATTGACAAAAATTCTTGACAAATGTAGTGCCTTTTCAGTACCCATTTCAGTACGTTATTCTTATAGCATCACAACCCTGAAGAGCTTGTTTATCCCATGAAAATTAAAATGCACCTATGCATTCTTGCTTATGAGTGGAAAAAGGAGAAAAAATGGTAGAATATGAAACTGTAGCAGACAATAAGTAGAAAAACTAACTTTAAACTTTTTTTAAAAAAGCTAATTGGAGTAAATATCATATAATAAAGTTTCAGATTTTTTAATTGACAATTCAAGGCTACTTCGTGGGCTGGGATATCCAGATTTTATTGTTTTCTTGTGCAACACTGATGTTAAAATACCTTGCTGATAAAGAAGATATCGTCCTTAATACTTTAGTAAATGCATTTAGATTTTAAATAAATTGTCCCTTCAACCTAGAAGATAATTCAATCTAGAGTTACTATGGCATATTAAGCCTTGGATATTGTTTTATTAAACTTCTTAGAGCAGCATGAGCAAGGTTATGTAAATAGTTTTCTCTACAGGCAAAACAAAGCTAGTTTGGCTGTTATAATCCATTAAATCTGAATGTCCAGCTGTGGCTGGCAGTGAGGTTATGTAGTTTGAGTTTTTAAAGGGATATTTAATGAGGCCTTTTAAAGCCATGGGAAAACCTAAAAGGGAAGATCAGCTTTGGAACTAGTGATCAATCAGAAATACAGTTTTTAAATGGAATACAGAATATCTTATATCACTTCTCTTCCTCCACAGCTTTGAGTTCTGTGCCACAAACACTGTGTATTAGCCAGATTCTCCCATTTTTGGCAGAGGGTAATTGCCTGTATATTGCTGAAGCTTATTTTCTATCATTTGGGGTAATAAAATGTTTTTCTTCCCTTTCTCCCTTTGTATTTGCATTTCACCACTCAAAATGGGATGATTTTGCAAGAAAGTTCCCAAACCTTTGCAATGGAAAGAAATAGTTTAGAGTTTAGCCAAGTAAATAAATGTTTTTAAAATGACATACAATATTATATAACTGTGGTCTCCCACAACTGCTACATGTAAAGATTTTAAATTATATGCTTCTTAGGAAGAAAGAGACTCTGCAACAGGAAACAGAAGGAACTTTTATTTTCACTGTAGTATAAAATTCTATATATCCTTGAAATATTTATGATAGCTTTATTTTTCAATGTGTGACCATTTTATACTTGAATGTACAATGATATCTGAAATCTTGTAATTATTGTGTAATCATTCTTTGTCTTGTTTAACAAAATATATATATAGTTAATCCTCTTCTTCCTCATAGGATTCAAAATGGGTAGAAGAAAAGCAGCTGTTAATTAGAACAAATCAGGAGTTGCTAGAGAAGGTATGTGGGAATATTTTCACCATTGCTGCCCTTTACCATAAAAGACATTGAATGTACTAGGTACTGGAACATTAACATGAAATTGCTTACTTTATTTCTTGCCAGAAACAGAAATTTAAATGAAAGTCTCTGATTAAAGCACTAATATGCCTTTGTACTGTTCAGGAATTGAAGCTACTCTTTATTGTGGAATTACATGTGTAGACAACAGTAGATCCCAAGCTGGTTGATGTTCCTCATGTCCAGCAACACACACAGTTACACAAAGATTATTATTGTCCTGATCACTAACAAAATTGCCAGCTCCCTTCAACCTTCCACTTTTTACAGTTTTTCTACACATTAAGTAATAGTGATTGATTTAAGCCTTATTGTATTTACTGTCTGGGGTACTCAGAGCTGAGCATCTGTATTGTTCTTCATGGATACTGGTGGCAAAGTTAGCTAGTACTCAGCAAATCAAAGAATTAATTTTATTAATTAGTAGCTTAATATTAATTAAAAAATAACTAAAGGAAAAATCATCTCTAAAAGTAGCTAGACCCAAGCCAGATTTAATTTATTCAGACACTTACATGGGCATTTTAAATGTTACAGAGCATTATGCCAGATGTTACACTTATGTTTAGTTTCATACAAAGAAAGGACCACCCAGTTAAACTAGACAGTAGACCAAAGCCATTAGTCAGCATAATTAATATTCAGTTTTGAAGTTCTGTTTTGTCATTGTTAGTGCCCCACAGCACAATTCTGGAAAATTAAGAAGTGGGTATTAAACCCCCTCCATTATTGTCTTTCATAAACTGTAAAGAATAGATGTCTAGTTAGGCAAATACAATGTGAACAGTCTACCCAAACGTTAATGTAATTCAGATTCATTTGCTTGATTTTAAAAGAAAACTTGTATTGCTTAACTTATTCAGATATAGTGTTCATATCAATTTTCGTGCTACTTCCAGATTACTGTTCTAAGAGAATATTGACCGTTTGCTGCTGGCCATTCTCAAAAGTACTTTCTTTGTGTACTAAGATGTGGTGTTCCTTCTTTAGCTGCAAGACATGGCCCAATGTGTAACAAGAAACTGAAATAATTAGGTTTTGTCTCAACTTGGTGCAGTATCTTTTCTTGTGCTTACAGGGTGTTACCGTGTTGTGTTTGTCTCATAGATTTACAGAATGGAACAAGAAGAGCATCAGCTGAAGAATGAGATGCAGGATGCAAAAGACCAGAATGAGCTGTTAGAATTCAGAGTGCTAGAGCTTGAAGTAAGAGATTCTCTCTGTTGCAAACTCTCAAATGGAGCAGAAATTATGTTTGAACCCAAGCTGAAATTCCTGTAAAGATTACTGGTGTCTGGTGCATGTTTAAGGGAAGTCACTTAGGTATCTATTTTTTAAATGTTGTATCTCGGGATAATGAGATTTGATGCCACTGCCTTAATGTGTTTTGGAAAGAATGCTCACTAATGTTTATAAAGATGTAATATAGCTAATATAAATTGCATATAGTTTGGTTTTCATCTAATAAAATATTTTGTTTTGCAATATTTTGCCTTTTTTATTTGTTTCATTTCCATAACTGCTCCTTTCCTGCATGTAAAATCACTTGGTATCTATACTACAGCCTTGTTTGGCATTGATTAAATTAACACACCTTCTCACATCTTGCATGCAGTGATCTGACTAAAGATCTGACACATTCATCACATCAATGTATAATTGCTTTAAATTACATTGATTTAAGATTGACCACATTCATACTTAATAAATTTATCTTAAAAAGAATACGCTTTGATAGATGCTTTGAAAGGATTCCTCTAACCTGAAATCCATTTTCTGATGGTTTAAACTGGTCATGGACCGGAAATAATTGGCCTCAGTCAGTGAAAAATGAAAACAAAAAACCCTCTGACAAAGTCAAAGTAAAGTGGTGAAGCACAAGTACAACTTCTGTGTATGTCAAACTAATATGATGCCCATACCAAACACATTCTATACTTCGCATAAATGAAATAAGCAAAATTATTTGTTAATAACAATTTGAAGATGTAGGCTGTGATTGCAATAGAAAACAAAGGTTCTCACCACCTGATAAATTGGGCTCATGTTGAATTTAGTAACACTAAACTAGTTGTGTGTGATGCACAGTTGTCACACGGTTGTATTGCCTGATGACACATTGTTCAAAGATCATCAGCATTCTTAACACTGCTTAGAATAAACTCTCCAAGAAACCTGTCATTGTCACTCCTCCATAATTTTTATCACCCAGCACGTTTCACCAAAAATCCTGGCATGTGTAACTTCTCTGATAAAGATGAAAATGTCGTGTCTTCCTGTTATGCAGACGTTCTTTTTGTCTTTGACATTCCTTAATCTTTTTCTCATCCTTTTTCCACCATATGTTTTGATGTCATAGCCCATTATATTCAAAGTTATGAATTTGGGTTATTAGAATTTCAGTAGATGTTCAGAAAAATAAATATCCTGCCTAATACATAACTTTATATTTTAATAAAAGAACTGTAAAGTATAATACAGAACAATTTAGTATTTGAATTGGCAGTTACACTAGAAACTGCTTCCTGAAGTGTCAGTGTTCTTAGAAGTAAAACAGTTAAAAAAAAATTTCTTAGGAAAAGAACAAATGTTCTTCAGTACATCCTTCATTAGTGTATTTTTCACATGGAAGAATCACATCAAAAAAAGCTCAGTGTGACATGTTGAATTTTGTCATGTGCTAAAGCTTTAAAAACTTGTTTCACAGAATAACAATGGAAGTATTTTTGTGCAATTACAAGAAAAGATTTTTTTCCCTAGTAGTCAAGCATGTAGACACCAATGTGACTGACAATGCAATGCTTTAGGAAAACCATCAATGCTTCTGGTAATCAGAACAATATTTTTTTAGAACAATTCAAATATTTCAGATGAAAATTAGGCTAAAGTAGAAAACACAGTAATTTGTTAATTTAATGCAAGGAAATTTAGGTGAGTTAAATGCAATTGTAACTGATTAATTTTTAACAATATATAAAATGATAACAATTTGGACTAGACTTAAGCTTCTGGTTTTGGGCTATGACAGCTAAGTCATTTAAGCCTCTTTCAGAATTAGGCTGTTAATGTAAATATTATTTAAAATAAAACCTGTGAGGGGGAAAAATGTATAAACAATGCAGATTTTGCTCTCTACATTGTAGTTTCAGGTTAGGTTTAATCTAGTTCATGAACAAGATTTGCTATGCTTTGTAACTTGCTTAAATGAATGGATGCAGCCCTCCTGCCATATCAATTAAAGCGCCTCATTTTGTGATTTAAAAAATGGAGCAACACATGGATGGTCATAAAAACTGAAATATTTGCAGTAGTGCTCTCTCTCAGAAACAGGTTCATCCCTGTTGTTGCCAAAGCCTCCTGTTGTAACATGAAGATGAAATCTGGTGTTCCTTGCTTGTGTTCCCATGGCCAGAGAGAATTCAGAGTAAGACCCGGTGCCTTGGTTGCCCAGAGCCTTCAATCCAGTCAAATTTTCACAAGCACATTAAAATTCAAGTAAAATTGCTTGTTTATTGCTTTACTCTAATTCTGCCTTTGAAGAAATAATACGCTGGTATTTTGAAGAAATGCATAAAACTCAAGTAGATGGACTGGATAAGTTTTTGAAATACTAGAGTTTTAGATAAAAGGGAACTTATAATTTTTAGTTTGGGCACAAAGAACATCATAACTGTAGAATAGTGCTGCCTTTCAACATCTTCTGACATCCTGGATTGTACAGTAAATACAAATCGAGATTTTAAACACTCTGATAGGAAGGCTCACTGTAGAATAAACAGGGAGGTGTTGATACACAGCTTTAGTTTTAGTGAGAAAATCTTCAGTGATAATGCCATTCCATGATGGAGTTCAAATGTTTTTTCTGCAGTTTCTTCTTTTAAATTGTTGGGGGTTTTTTTGTTCCACGAAAGAAAGTGCTAGTTAAATAAGGTTATAATCAACATAAAAACCTGCAGAGTATTTTAGAGCTTCAGTCAATTCGGGCCACTGTTGCAAGGGTTCCTACAGTTGAGGAGTGTCAGGTAACTTTGCAGAAACTAAGTGTGCATGGAATCAGATGGCAGCTAACACCACTTTTGTGTTCAGTTAAAGCCCAAATTCTTCAAATATGGTAAAAACATGACGAAATGTCATATATTTGGAATGTGAGCAGGAATCTACCTTTTTAATGTGCAAGTATGTTTTGTAAAGGTGGGGAATAAGTATTTACATATAATCACACGTGTTGTTTTTAAACAAATCTTTCCTCAGGAGAGAGAGCGAAGGTCGCCAGCATTTAATCTTCATATAACCACCTTCCCTGAAAACAATGGAAGTGCACTTCAGCTGTTCTGTCATCAGGAAGGAATAAAGGTATATGCAGAGCATTAGAAACAGTTGGATGGCTAGGACCTTTTTTGGAATGACCAACCTAATATCCAAACAAATTTTTTGGCATTTACCAGGAAAGAAAACGTGAAAAAATAAATTTAGTAAGAAAAGATATTTTTAACCCGGGAAAGGATTTCATTATTCAATACATTCTGGTAGTCAATCAGGAGTTCCCCAACGAAAATGAAGGCTGGTCAATTAAGATAATTTACATTTGGTCTGGAGAAGAACGTGTATGTTGATGTGATTCATTGTCAGACTTGCTACAGTACATTGTTCTTGATATTAAATGTTTTCATCTAAGTTCAGAAGTTTGACATTGAGCTAATATTTTACATCCAGTTTAGTGAAGCATTTTGTTTGTTGTATGAATATGCTTAAGTTATTTGCCCAGGCCAGGGCCTTGAAGAATGAGGTACCTGAATTCAAACTCAGACAGGTGGAACTCCAACATTTTAGATCAAGTACAAGACAAACATTGGGATCTCCCTTGGTTAGCTTTTGCTATGAGGAAGCAAGAATTATTCTTTTCACTTCTGTTCCCCCATGAACAGGCTAGCTGTGTCACTTGATTTGCGTGCTGCTTCAGCTAAGATTGAATTCAGACTTCTGCTGTCAGTAATGTGGCACAACAGGCCAGAGTAACTTTTCTACACGTGGCTAAGACATAACCTTAGTGCCACTCACTAGTGATTTTAGCTAATATTTTAATTGTGTTTACAGGTCCTCTTATAAGAATCTTGCTGCTATTCAGTGCCTTAACGAGCACAGTACGATCTCTAGAGGAAATAAACTGAAATTGTTGGGTGCACATTTTTAGGAAGCTGAGTAGTGTAAAAAAGTTAAAACCTCATTCTTACCTAAAGGTTCGTTGGATACTCAGCTCCCAAACCATGCCAAGAGTCATCAGTTAGTGTACTACCTTTCAAACAGAGCCTCCATGGGATGTCAGACCTGCTTTTAGCTTATCCATTATTCTAATTTGCATGTTGGCTGTAAGCAGGTACAGTGTACCAGGATCTAGAATTCCTATTTTTTCCCATTGTTTACTGTGACACTCCTTAACAGCAGTGTTCTTTTCAGGCTGACTTTCAATTTACTTACCTGTAAGGAGAGGCAGTCACCTAACATGAGCATACTGAAACTGCTGACCTTTTATCTGTTTTTAGTGTTTTTCAAAATTGTCAGCCATCAGTAGCACAGTAGATTCCAAAATGATGCAAAAGCTGGCTTGGTTTCTAATGCTTCCTTCATGCTTCATATGGAAATAAATGAATTAGAATGATTATTTGTGGCTCAATAGATGGAAGAACTTTCATGTCTTAGTGAATTCAATTCCTCACTAACATTACTGTTTGGCTAAAGAAGTTTCCATTCAACATTGCCATTGGTGCTCTTAATCAATATTTTGTTTTTAACAGCATTCAAAACACGAGTGTATTAAGATGTGCACCATTCTAGAGTTAGTGATTGCAGTGTTAAATAGCTAATGTAACATTTGGGAACACCAGTGAAGGGTTTGGGAAGAGAGAAAAGAGAGGGAGGGGACTTCTCAGGATCAAACAACTTGAACACAGCACTTTACTGCACTAATTTGTAGATTCTCTCCCACATCTATGTCTGGTCGTCAGGAAATCTTTTATTTCTTCCTCAGCTGAATATAGAATCATGAGCTAATATATTCTGATGTAGCTGTGTAATTTGCAAGCCTAGCTGGTTTAGCTTTAAAAAACGTTAAAGATTGATTATCCTGACTACCGACATAATGCAGTTGCCCAAAGCATAAATGCAAAGCAGCACATTATGTACTGGAAGCAATGAAATAAGTGAGCCAGGAGCCTTGTGACATATTGGCCTCTTCTAAGCAGTGCTAAATATGAGTAGAAGTTGAGGGTGGCAGCGTTTAACAAGGCTGGTTTGCTTTATGTATGTGTATTAAGCATTTTGGGATCACACGAACTGATGTTTTCTCATGTGCTCAAGCCTTCCTACTTTTGAATAGCATAGCTGCATACAGCCTGTCGATGGAAATGATCCCTGGTCCACGTGAACTTGTGGACCATACTCGGAATAGTCCAGGAAAATGTGATAAGCGCAGGTTAGACAGTTCCATGACCCCTTCCAAGAACTTTTAAAAGTAGAAAATAGAGTTCTGGAGCCTAGGAGTGGACCCTGGCACATTTATTCCTTTTTTTTTTTTTCTTTTTTTAATCAGAGCAGTGTTTTCCTTTTATTCAGTGGCTGGGCCTTACTTAATAAGGAGGGAGTGTTCAGCTCTTTTTGTGGATCTGAGAGCCGACTGGCAGAGAAATATAGCTTTCTACTCACAAAGGTTAAGAGCTGATGGTGTTTGGAGGACCATGTTCAGCCCTCTGTGCACATTCCCTTCTGGCACTGTAAGGCTGATTTGAAACTCCATACTTTTGTTTAACAGAGGAAATAAAAAGCAAACAGCAAATCACCCAGGGAACCTTCGTAGCAATTATTAGTTCATGTTCTCTGTCCTTTTAACTTCTGCAGGTTGATGTGGTTGATGCTCCACTCCAAACAAACAAAAAAATTGGGTTTTAAGCTTTTTGTCTTTAAACACTCTTTTAAGCCTGTTTATCAGTTTTTATCTTTCCTACATGCACTAGTAGGATGATAAATGAGAATAGTGCAGGAACATTCTGCCCTCATACACAGACATCCAGGTTGCTTGGTGTGATCAAAAGTGACATTTTGTTTTGTCTTTGAAAGTATCAATAACACTTTTCTAATTGTGATGCGAAACTAATGTTTCACTTATTTACACTTGTAGTCTTTTTGCATGCAGAAGTGAATAAAGGGTACATAAAATGTAGCATATAAAATCTATTTCTCACCTACTTGAAAAAAAATAAATGTTGAACATCTTTTCCAGGACGTGAATATATCTGAACTTATGAAGAAACTAGATATTCTTGGAGATAATGGGGTAACAAATTTTCAATTTTAAATATACCTTCAATTTTATGGTTAATTTAATACATTTTTTTCCCCACAGCAGATAATAACATCCAAGAAAATGCAGAGGGTGATTTTTATATGTGCCTATATGTATTTGTATGAAGAATATGAATGGTTAGGTACTGCTTTTACAAACTTGAAATCTTTCGGTTAAACTGATACCAGTGAAAAGTGTATCTTTTTTAAGCTAGGATTTCGACTTGACTGAATGATTTAGAAAAAGGCACTGAAGTAGGCAGAGGGAAAAGATAAAACCCATACCAGATATAAAAGGAAATAAAAACAGATTTAAAATAGAAATGAAAGCCAGAACAAGTTGTTTATGAGTTTTCTCTTTTGAGTAGTAATAGTTGCAGCTACTACTGTGAATGCTGTTTTCTGCCAGGAGTGGATTTTCTGGGAGAAAGGCAAGGAAAACTGTCTCCCTTTCTTCTTCTATAGTGCCAAATACAGAATAAAATCTTGGTCATGCAGTTGTGGCACAAGCATCCAGGGAACTGGGTCCACTTTATAGCTACCTTTAACAGATTGAGGTATTTATAATGATAGTTTTAAGTTCTAGATTTACATATTATGTTGAAAGTTCTGTGGAGATTTCTATGGTACTTGGTCTTTGTATTTTTTCATTAATGGGAGGTCTAAAGTGTACTAAGGGGAGATTCACTTGCTGTAGGGCCATAGTCCAATTAACAGACCTAGGGGGAAAAAAAAATTAAAAATCCCTTACAGAAACCACTTAATTTTCATCAAATAATAAATTGTTGCAAAACAATTGTTGGGGAGGGGATGTAATGAAATTGAGTGGAAACTAAGCACTCATGGTTTAACTTCTAATACTTTCGATCATGGGATACTTGTTGCTCATGTCTATAATTCTAAATGTTATAAATTATTTATTTTTTGAAGTACAGTTGTTTCTTGTGTTAAAGGATCAATTTTGGACCCAATTTAAAATGCATCTTTTTGTATTTTAGAATTTGAGAAATGAAGAGCAGGTTGCAATAATCCAAGCTGGGACTGTGCTTTCCCTCTGTGAAAAGGTAGAATTCAGTAAATGTTTTTCTCTGCTGAAAATTGACCGTGCCTTCTAAGATATCACATAACTTTGCCAGGGAAGCATGATTTTTCTGTTTGCGTCATCTGGATTTGAGCATGTAGTCATCCTTACGTGAATGTTGGGTCTGTGATGTCTTGAGGTAAAATCAAACTTATAACCCCAGTTTAAAAATAAAGACATGTTTTAGAGATATTCCCCTAGCATAAAGTACTAAAAAGCCACTTAACACGAGAGGAATGCTTTTCATTCCCAGAAGTGCTGATGTCCTCAGTGCTCTGGGAACATGGTGCTGTGACATCCTTGATAAGGTTCCCATGGTCCACTTCAGGCTCATTTCTGTGGATGACTGAAAAAGCTCAGAGTAGTCAGTGGTCCTTTTCTCTGTAAAGTAGTGGACACAGAGAAAAAGTAGTTTGCACAAGTTATTCTGTCAGGTCACTGATTTCTGCATGACTAGTTCTTTTCTTCTCAGTTACAGAGGGACTATAATCTGTATATGAAAAGGGGTGATATTTAGAACTAAGCAAGACTTTCTCTAAAGAAACTTCTGTCCATCCTTTTCATATGTTTCTAAGTCTCTCCTAGATGCATTCTTGAAATTCAGAATCAGAACTCTGACATTAAAATTCGAGCATTTTGCAATAATTACTTTATTTGGTATAATTTTGATAACTACTTATCTAAATACCTTGAAGTAGATAACCTACATTAGGTAATTTAAAAACCATTGATTTGAGTTAGTGATTGCTATAAGAAAACTAAAAATGAGGAAAAGTGCTAAAATCCATATGTTTTTCATTGTGTTGTAGCATTAAAAGTGAAGGTGATGATTTTAGCCCTTTACATCCAAAAATGAAATGAGAAGAACCTCAGTATAAAAGATAGAGACTCCTAAATACATGGTTGTCTTTTCTGTCCCCCTTGCTTCCAGAAAGGCTTACAGGCATAGGAAGATCAGAATCAACATTTAGTTTTGCATATCATTCGTACCTTCAAAAAAATTAGACCTCTAATTTTTGCACATAGCCCTTCACTCAGTTAAGGCTAACTGTGAGAGATGCTCGTTTCTATCAATTTCAAGGGTTCAGAATGCTCACGGTCTTGCTGAATATCAGAGGTGAGTCTTCCTTTAGAATATCTTCAGCTCGTCACCTTCAAAATGAAGAAAACAGAGGGTGAAAATACAATTCCTGGGGAATATAAGGTTCCTGTTCATTTTTTTTTTAGATATCTGTAGAAGGTTAAGTAGGTAAAACAAATTTTCGTTTTTATTCACTAGTCTGTTAAATAGTGGAAGGTCCAAAATGATGAAATAATGAATTTACATTTTGTGTATTTGTAAACTTACGTCTGAAATTTTGTATCTAAATCTTTGGGGAAAAAACCTGGTCTGTCATTGATTCCTTTGAGTCTGAGCCCTGATAAATTCACCAAAACTCTAAATTAAAAACGGTGATGTGCAATGCTTACCAAAAGAATTAGAGCAAATATGAGTAGTCCAATGTTAGTAAGCAAGGCATTTGAGGACAGTGATAATTATCAGTTGCAAAGTTGCAGCTGGTTGTAATGGTAGCTGGTGCAACAAAAAGAAGCATTAATCTAAACTGTGGTCTCTGTAAGCTAGTAATTGATCCTTATTGTAGACCAACAGGGAAATGAAATTAAACAATTAATTCAGAACTGAGCTTTCTCATCCATTCCAATAAACTTAAGTGTGAAATATTAACATAATCCCAATGCTGGTTAGTAATTAAGCAAGAAACTTGTGTCCATGCATTTAGCTATTACAATAAGTGATTTTTTTCCTTTGGAAAGAAAAGAATGCCATTCTTCTTCCTTCTGATTGGTTTTTTGGTCACCAGAATGGTGAGGGATTCACTGCAGCAAAGACAAGAACTTCCATATGTATGTCTGTCTGTCTGTCTGTCTGTCTGTTTTGTTTTTCCCTCTACATTACTGATGTTTTAGACGTGAGCCTCTTCCCACAAAGAGTGCTGCAAACTGCAAAATGAAGGATTGAGTTTTCCATCTTGTCTTTCGTTTAAATTGCCCTCTGGAAAATTGAAGGAGTGGATACCTGAAGTCAGATGATGATTTTGCAAATCAGGCCAACAAGCATTGTGCTTGCTGGCATATCACGTAAGAAACAGTCGGGTTGATTTTGCATTCTTGACCCAAGTCTGTTTTGTATCTTGAACTTTACAGGGTTAAAAAAAAATTGATTTACTGTAGGAAAGCAACCTCCACTTTTTAGTCCTTAGTATGTTTCTGCAGTCTTCCATTCTGCCTGTGTTCTCACAACCTGTTTATTCATGTGAAACTTCAAAGTGAACAGATAAAATGTGCCTGGAAGTGTTGGCAACAAACTTGCAAAATGTTTAGTACCAGTTTTTTCAAAAGCCTATTTTTTTTAATTTTCTGGTTTTTTTCCCCTGCACACTGCTATCTTCCTGTAGTGGTTGAAACAGATAGAGGGGACAGAAGCTGCACTGACACAGAAGATGTTAGACCTGGAGAATGAAAAGGTAAGGAACAGTAGCTAAAAGTATAATTCATTTAGCTAAAACTCATCATGAGGGAATGTGTATAAACTTCATCCCAGGTTGATTTGCTGCCTTTCTCTGCTTAACAGAGATTGCTCCATGGTAAAATAGGCAAGAGGTTTCTAGAACAATCTATTGCTTGTATTCTTTGGAATTAGTGGGAGATGTCAAATCCGTATAGAACAAAAATAGTATATTATATACAAATAGGGCACAAGCGCATAATACAGAGCATATTAATCAAACAGTATGAAATTGTTTGTGCTTTCTCTGTGTATTAATTTGTCTGGCAACAGCACTGTCTTTTGAATCTTGAGATCACGTTACTAGAATTGTCAAGGGTATTTCTTTGCTTTCTGGTACTCAGCTTCTGCACAAGCTGTCAAGACCTCTTACTCCAGATGACCTGTCTTGTCTCATGGCCTTCACGCCTAAAGACAGAATGTTTTCTCAAAAGCAATTCTGTCTTGCAGAACAAACTGACCTTATTTTTCCATATGCTGAACAAAGAATTTTAGAACGTGTTCATTTTTACTGGTTTACCATACATGCTGTGCTTCACATCGCCAAATGGTTTTCCAAACACTGATTAATCCTCACCACACCTTTTACAGGTAGATGAATAATTAGCATTACATTCACCCTAAAGAACAGGACAATGAGACAGGGAGGTTAAGTGATTTGCCCATGGCCACTGAAGAAGTATGTGTTTGAGCCACAAAAACAAAGAGAAGTGCTCAGACTGTTCTCTGTTGAGTGTAGCCTTTCATACCAATTGTAATGTAACATAGATATGATCCTTCCTGAATTTACTATTTCCTTATTTTTAACTCTTGTTATGGAAAAATGCAAAAGTTTCGGGAAGGGAAACTGCCCACAAATACTAAATTCTTACGTAAAAAGAACTGGAAAAACATAATTTCTTTATAACTTGGTTTATTATCTTCCCACTTACTATCTGTGATGTTTTCAACTCTTACTTTGGGTAGCCCTTGCATCTATTTGTTTAGCACAGCAATCTGAGAATCTGCATCACTAATGATTGACTCAATCACGAAATGAGTTGAGAAATAACATTCCAGCATGATGCCTTCAGAAGGACTGAGCACTGGGTTAGTCATCCATGTTAAGGGTTTGAGGTCCTATTCCTGTTTCCTTACATCCTGCTTTTTGTGGGCAGCTTTTACTACACCTTTTTGAGAAGTAACATGATCAGGGCAGCTGTGTTGCTTTTCTGGGATCTGGTGGTGAACTCAACTGAGCTGATCTGACCCTCTCTATAGTTTCAGGAAAGTCAGTCTAGTTCTCTGGTGTCAGACACCTGTAAGCATGTCAGGACCAGGCCAGTCCATTACTATGCAGTTCGTGGTGTTGCATCTTGCACAATCCATCTTGTACAATCTTTACACCCCCATGAGAAAATGATGCAACTTGGATAGTCAAGGTGGGATTCAGTTGCATAAGCATGGTGTCTAATGCCGTATTACATTCTTCAGAGTTCTGGAGCTGTCCACAAGGGGCTGACAAATATGTCCTATGGGACTTGTTGGAGACCCCTGCCCTTCTGGACCAGTAGCTGAAGCAACATATTTTAAAATGGGTATCATAGCTATAGGTGCCCATCTGTGGGTAATCAAATTCCAGCCCCAAGATCAAGGCCTGACTTAGACTTTGGCTATACCTTCAGTATTTATTAGTAGGTAATTAAAAGAAGTCCAAGTTTACAAAATAAATTAATAATAAATATTATGCTTCTTATACAGAGAACAAATAACACCTTATTCCTCAGAGTCCTTTAATATTGGTCTTACATGTTTCTACTGTCACCAGTTCTGGGTTGCTCTTAACATGTGGGAGGTCATCTGTAGTCACTTTATGCTCTGAGCCCCTCCAAAGCATTAATTTGGTGATTATAATGGGTTTGTTTTAAAGTAGATGTTTGGTCTGAGAATTCATCGTCATGGTTCATGCTTAGGCAAGCTCTGTGTCAGGGCTACACTGGCAGCTTACAGCAAAGTTGTCAGAAGTCCACATATATGTCTGAAGGCAAAATTTGGCCAAATAAGTGACTTCGGGGCAATCCCACATCCAATAAAACTAACTGGACCAGCAATATTTGATTTTTTTGATACTTTTAGTAAAGGCTGCAGTTAATCATCTTAAGAACCCTATGTATTTAATTTGGCATTTATTCTATATGTTGAGGAAGTTAAAAAATTTGTTGAAATCAATGATGGAAACTATTAAATTCAATCAAAGGCTTCTCTGCTTTCTAGTATACTACTAATTTTTTTGAGCGTGAAAACACGTCTTGAAAGAAAAGCTAATAAAGTCAAATAAGTATTTTATGTTCTACTTACTGTCACCCAACCTGGTCTAGGGAAAGGGAACGAGATGGTCTTTGGGGTCACTTCCAACCCAAACCATCCTAAGATTCCATGATCCAAAACACTCTAAAGGCTTGACTATTCAGACGAACATTTGAATGCCCACAACTTGCTTGCAACATCACGCTTTTGGATATTGAGTTCCACTGAAATCCCAGTCTTTGGAATTTATAATTTTATATATATGAAATAACTGTGAGAGTAACCTTCTTTTTCAAAACAGAAGTAAAAAATTCCTGTAAATCCTAGGCATCCTGAAAATTTCTCAGCTCTTCAACTAGTCACTCAGCCTCTCTGGGCATCACTTTACCCATTTCAAATTGGCTTGCAGACCGAGTTGTTACTTCTGCTTCAGTAGCACAGCACAGAGTGGTGCTGCAGAACCCAGCTACAGACCTGCCATGTTCATGTTTCCTCCCTAGAAGAACGGGCTAGACAACAGAAATTAGGATTTGCCCCATGATTTCCTTCAGGATATGCATGGGACATTTTCAGAAAAGCCATAAAATGCCCTCACTTTTGTTTCTCTTTTCTCTCCCTTGTCCTGCCCTGTGCAAGTTATGGCTATTGACCACGTGCATGCACATCCCCATTCAACTCTTGCTGCTCTGTGCACTTCTGGCAGGTCCAGGCAGGTTTGTACACTGGTGTAGAGGTCAATGCTTTCTAGGTACAACTTGTTAATATAATACACATATTTGATGTGCTAATATTGTAAATTTGATATTCCAGTTATCCTTAGGATGAATGTGGTTATTTGCTGTAGGTTTTCGTTTGCTTTCAAAGGGAAAGCTTGTGTAAAAATGATGGCATTTATGATTCTTCATGAATTAGGATAAAGAACAAACACTCCCTTGTTTTTATTATTGCTCAGGACCTGTTCAGTAAACAGAAGGGTTATTTAGAGGAAGAACTCGACTACAGGAAGCAAGCTCTGGACCAGGCTTACATGGTAGGAAAAGAACAGTCATTAAATTTTTCTGTTTGAACAAATTGGATAAAATGCAGGGGTTTTGTTTTTGTTTCTTTTAATTATAAATAGGGTTCTTGTTTACTTTATATCTCTTTTTCTGCCAGACTAGAGATCAACTATTACTTAAATGAAAACGTAGGAAATGGGTTATAGTACTTACAAGTGTAATGTTTTTGCATTGCATTTTTTATTCTATGATATACAAACATCTTGTTACTACATCTGGAATGAGAAGAGCTCGTTTATGTATGCAAAAAACTGTGACTAGCAGAATACACCAGAAATTAGTTTAGAATTTTCTAATATTTCTTTTCCTGAAGCATTTGTAAGTATTACTGCTGTTAACCTATCCGAAATCAGGAATGCCTGTTCTTCCTATGGGATTCCTTTCTGCGTGGTCCTATCCAACCTTACCCTTCCCAGTTTTCAAAAGGGAAGCTACAACCTTGCCTTTTTCAGGCTGAGCAACAACTAGGAATTATCTAGGAACTGATAAAACTGCACACCCAACTTTGTTAATAGTGAGACTTCAGGAAATCAACATACAATATTCTGAAGCATTATTTATACATTGTAAAAATTTCTTATGGGGAAAATGTTTTCAGAAAAAAAGCAAGGTCTGGTGCTCAGAGCAGATAACAGAGATGAAAGCAAGCAGGCTCTATTTCTAGCACTGTGACCTTGGGCAAGCCATTTAACCTCTCTGTGCAGCTGTTTATGCATCACTAATATGGATGGAATTACCTACCTCACAAAGGTGTTATGAGGGCTAAAGGGATGTGGTCAGATGCTCTTGATCCAAATATTGTCAGTCTGGATGCTGGTTTTTAATAGGATCATACTAACCCCACTAATCAGGGAAACACTGCCATGATTCCTTTCTTTTCTCTTGGGAATACAGTTCTCATGTGAATGTGAAGTTCTCCTGTGTTTTTGGCTTCGCAAAGTACTGCAGTTTTGGTCAGTGCATGAGAATCACGTTAGGAATCTGGCAAACAGCAAGAAATGGATGATGGATTATTGTAAACAAGTATAGGAGTGTTCCTCTCTCCATTACTTATGGCAACTTGGAACTAAGCCACTGACATAGACTCACAGCCATGAATGTCAGGATAGTAGGGTCAGAGAGAGAGAAAGATTTCTGTTCACAGTTTTTCATGTGGTCTTTTTATTTTATAGGATGGCTTAACAATTCAGTTGCAGTTGAAGGAAATCTGTTAGTTTGCATTAAATTCGTAATGTTCAGCATCAGGATTTGGAGTTTTATCAGGTGTTGAGTGCAGACCTATCATCTCAATCTTCCTTAAACAGAAGAATCAATCTTTTACTAGAATGAGAACCATTGCTTGGGTGTAAATCAGCGCCAGGAGGCTGCGTGCACTCTGTGTGGAATGCTCCTCACTGCTCACGACTGCTGCTTTCTGTCCACCTGTCTGTGTCTGTCCTTCCCTCCTGCCTAAGGCTTTGCTCGCTGGCCTTCTCCTCTAGCTGTTGGTGGGTCGTTTGCTTGCTGGATTCACATGTCAGCCTGTCTGTGTGTGATTTGGGTTGCATTAGAAAATCCAGGAGCTGGAAGCCACGCTGTATAATGCCCTGCAGCAGGATCCAGGCAGGCGGGCGAGCGAGTCGCTGACGGAAGCGCAGAGGGAGGATTTGCGAGCTGCAGTGGAGAAGGTGCGGCGGCAGATCCTGAGGCAGAGCCGTGAGTTTGACAGCCAGATCTTGCACGAGCGAATGGAGCTGCTGCAGCAGGCACAGCAGGTAATCCCGGTTCTCTCTCCTCCCCGTCATTGGTGTTACCTCTGTGGTTGCCGCCACTGCCCATAAACAGCATCGCTTCACCCTCACCTCGTGGAGTTCTGTTTAGTCTATTCTCTGTACAGCTCCCGTGCCAAGGAGCCATGTGGTGTTAGGACCTGGTTGCGCTGGGCATGGTGCACACACAAAACAAGTCACTGTCTCACCACAAGGTCCTGTTGCACAACCTGTTTCATGTGTGTACAACCACACGGTCTTCCACAGGACTCTGAGGGGAGCTTGTTGCAAGTTTAAGGCCCGAATTAGAAAAAGCCAGAATGGAGGGTTGCAAGAGTGTAATGCTATGAAAGAGGAAAGGCAGAAGCAGCAGTTACAGCAATCCAAGTTCTTTATTTTTTCCCCCTTTTCAATTATTTTAGGTATTTGTGAAATTTTTTAAATAAATAAAAAGTCATAGGAAGTCTTTTAAGAGCCCATTTACAAGCTTTCACGCCTTTAAATTAGTTTAGAAAAGCCTTGTCTGTCCATACTACTTCATTAAGGACAAGTATTGATGACTTGAATTTTGCAAGGTCCTGGCCTATAGCAGTGTGGTAGTTACTTACTGTTGGTAGGATTGCTAGTTTTTCCTGTGCAAATATTCGGGGACAGAAGAGATCTGCATGTCTCAGGGTGTTAATTACTACAGCAGAAATAATTGTTCCTGCGGATTTTTTTTCCTCATTGTAGTAACCTCTGGAATTTTCAGGTGGATGTCTTAGATTTTGAGGACAGCTCTCCAGTTGCTCTGCTAGTTTTTGTGCAAATCTGGAATCACATATTGTAAATGCTAAAATGTGCTATGCAGATGTGTCCAGAACATTGTTGCTATTTCAGGTGCTGGGGGAAGAACTGTTTTTAGTTTTGTCCAAGCCCCTCTTTGTTCAGCTTGGCTTTGTAGATGAATATAGATGAAAGTGATGTAATGTGACCCAGCACTGTTGTGATCATCTCCTGTCATCCTGTAATGACGAGAAGTGCTTATGGTGTCACTGTTAGATCGGAGCTCTGACTTCCTAGAAGTTTCCTTTCTCTTACTCCTTGATTAATGTGTAGCACTGAGACCAAGAGATGAACTTATTTAATGGGTGTCATCTATTTTTAGTCATCAGTGATGGTGTACAGAAAGCTGGAGAAGGTAGGTACCGGCTGGCACAAGTGTCAGAAAGAGAGAGCAAACGTTAAATTTGGTAAATAAGAATGGAGCCAGAAGTTATTAGCTTAATATTATTAGTGTAGCTGAAAATTAGTGAGACGAGAGGTTTTTGGCAGTCTCTTAGGCAGTCCAATTTCCCATCCAGACTGCTAGTGTTTTATCCAAAACAATAATGCAGTGCTTTCCAGTTGGGTAAATATTATTTGCAAATGACATTTAATGGGTCTGAATGACATTGCGTCTTGAGTATGCCTCCACACCTAAATAATATACAGTTTCAGATTTTAGATCTGAACATCCGACTAGATATAGTTTGGTCTTTGCTTTGACCAGGCATGCAGTTTGACTCTGTTTGAAGGACTGCTATTGGCTAGGGCCTTTTTGTGGTCCATTGTTGGAGTGTGTTTTTGGGGAACCTGGGATGAGCTTCCAAGTTAAGCTCATATAATATTGGCAAATAGAAAGGAAAAAGTAGGATTAGATTTTTAGAGTGAAACAGTTGTTCCTGAGAACTCAAAATCCATACTATGTGCATATCTGGGGTGTAACTTGGACTCAGTTCCAGTTTGTTCCATGGCCTGCTCACTATCAATCGGAGCACTTTAGGTGCATATCTGGAGCACATCTTCTGTTTGAGTCCAGTTCATGTACTCACAGATTGCTTCACAACGTAAAGGTAAGTATGATGAGCATAGAAGAAAACAAAAATGCTAGCATAACCCTGGATATTTATTTACCTGTCTTCAGATCTATTTTATAGTGTGCCATTAGAGTTTCATGTTGTGCCCATCTCATTAGACATGCTAATGTTACAGCCCTGCAGGGCACACTGAACTGAATTCTACTGCTTACTAAGTATTTTAGTTATCTATTTTTAACACACACACGTACCCATGGCCACACACACATCCCCTATTAAACAGGAAAAAGTAAGGCAAAGATGCCAGTTAATTTGCCTGGGTTATGGAAGGGCTAATTCTCACAGCATTACTTTCATTTACACTAGCAAATGATAGAAGCTGTATGTATTTCAAAGATGAAACCATGCTTGTGCTGGCAGAATCCTCATGAATTGATGAAGCTACATTAAGTATAGTACATCCCCGATGCTTTGTTAAATGAATCCACTCCTTTCCTCATGTATTTATGGCCATGAGAAGTTTTGCTGTGACATCAGCAAATGCCCATTACACTTTATACTTTCAAAACTATAGTCTAGACCCAGTCATATTTTGCAGTCTGCAGTGGGTTTACAGTACACAGCACACTTCTTGCTCTGCTGAAGATGAGGCTACAGAGAATGATAGGACAGTATGATGGACCTGCATAGCTTAATACAGAATCTTCTTGTTGCAAACACTCTCAAACTTGCCCTGAAACAGAAGCCATATATTAAAGACTCCAAATTCTCTCAGAAGGCCTTTTTCTTTGCTTCCATTACCTTCTGGTATGTCTGATAGAAGGGCTTCAGAAGAACAAGTCTGTTTATCCTGGTAGGCTGGCAAAAACCTTCTCTGAGTCAGAGTTTCTGTGTCAGACATGGAGTGTTCAAGAAATTCTGATGATGGAGAAGGAGGAATTCCCACCTTCTGCCTATAAATGATCCTTGACCATACTTGCAGGGTGCAGAAGTGGTAAGGCATGTGATGAATGCTGTAGGTTGGTCTGCAGGGTTTATTAATAATTAATTGCTTCATGCAGTGACTTTGAGAATTTAGTGTGTGAGATGCTGATTTTACAGAGCTGGTAAATGTTCTTCCTGAGCAATGTACCATCTGAAAGGGACAGGGATGTGCATAAGAAAATGGGTAAACAGTTGCCCAAGTGTGAGCTTGTGCTGCTTTATTGGAGCTTCTTTGTCCACATGGAAAGCCTGAGTTCTTACCCACTGGGTATTGACTTTGTTCCAGCGAAATAAATATATTTTAGGATGTAAGGCTCTATATTGCACTGGTAGGTCTGTTCATCTTGGGAGCATGTATGGCCCCACATTATTATTGTTCATTAGTATATAAATGGAACCATTTATGTATACCCATGGTGGATTAAGGAAACCAGGCCTCTGTGGAGCCAAATTAGGCAGACTGCGTGATTAGATCGCTTGCTAAGGCACAAAACACTTTTATTAAACCCAGAGGGCAGCATGCAGGTCTGAGGGACAGATCCTCAGCTGAAGAATATTGGCAGTACTCCCTCTAAGTCAGAGAAGGTGTTTTGATTTACACAATCCTCTCTATTTGGAGGAGGTAATATATGTTAATTAAAAATCTGTCACGAGCAGCTTGTGATATTTGCTTCTAGCAACAGGGTATGTGCAGTTTAACCACCATTCCTATGTATATTGCCATCTAAAATGTCTCATTATTCTACACTGTTATTATAAGCTTTTATAAATCAATGTGTGGTTTATTTTCAGCAGGACGTAATTTAAAAGTAACATTTGTGCTCTGTTCAGTTCACTGGCATGACATTTGTGCTTTTGGAAAATATGAAGGTCATTATTAGCAGGTCCTGCTAAGAAGGGTAATTTTTTATGTATATATAGGATGCTAAGTCATTTCTAGAGGGAGAGAAAAAAGTCCATTTCTGAGGGAAGATATTTCAAATGGACCAATACAACATGTTTCTGAAGTAGTGATATCAACTTCCTAATGAAGCAAACTCAAATATAAAAACAAACAAACTGCCAAAAAAAAAAAACCCAGCACAAAAAATCCACACAGCATCAAGGTTAGTACACCTTAAAATTATATTGCAATTATCTTATCTCTGAAACTAGTAAATATTTAAAGGTCAAATTATTCTTCACATAAACCAAATAAAGTAAAAACCTAAATATATTCCTATTAGTTTTACTGTAGCTGCTTCTGGAGTATGAGACTGTCAAAAGTCATCAGAACCAGGCTTTAAATTAGGATAAATTAATTCAAATTGCACTGTTGGTAGTATTCAAATATGAAAAAATTTATAAGAGAAATATAATTTATTCTGATTTCACCTGAAGTTATTTTAAATCCAAAGAAAAGCTAGAAAATCCTTGAAGAACAGCAGAACACAGTTCCAAAAATGGTTGCTGCCAGTCAGAAAGGATATGAGAGAGAGATTTTATTAACGTAATCCAGTAATTTCCCACAGTAGTCTTATCTTTGTATAAAATTGTAAGAAAAAAAAGAAAGAGAAAAGATACATTAGCTCCTTGTGTCATCAGAAAGTGTGAAACTTTTTTTCCCTGAGTTGCACCGTAGTACTGTACTAAGCTGAGGCTGTTTTACTCTAACTTGTGTTAGAATATTCTTGGGTGAAGCTCACTCTCACCAAGTAAAAGAAACAGTTGCTTCAGTCCCAGACCTGAATATAATTAGTTTTTGGACTGATGAAGTCAACCAAAATACAACTTTAAATGGGTGGAATATAGCTGTAAATATTTTAGCTATATTTTCTTGAAACTACATCATTTGCTCCCATGACCAGATTGGATATTCATCAGTAGTAAAAGCAGAAATTACCACTTTATTTGCATGTTTTACTAGAAGAAGGCATACCTTTAGGAGAGAGCAGGTTTAAATCAGAACTGACCTCTCTGTGTCACTGCCATGGAGAAGGATTCACTGTTGATGAGATGCCTTGGGCACTGCTTTTCATGGACACCAAGGAAAAGTCAGAAGTAGCGATGTCTTTTTTCATCCTGAAATGTCAAAGTATCGCTTGAAATTGAGAAACAACAAACTAAGTTTTCTTCATTAAGTTTCTTAGTTAATTTTTTCCTGACCTGAAGAGTGAAGTTCTGACTGCTCAAAGATCAAACAAAACTGTAGCCTGTGGCATTCCTCCATGAATTCTTCCTGTTGTCCCATAGGTAGGACAACTTTTTCACACTGGGAGAGTAATTTGTTTACAGATCCACAGGGTTGGATGTCACCATATCTATAAAATCATATTGGCTCAGCCATTTAGAATAAATATTTGGGGGGTTGTTTGTTTGGTTGGTTGGTTTTTTGGTGTGGTTTTTTTTTTTCTAATATTTCTTCAAAAAATAATTTTTAATGCAGTAATTGCCATAGTGAAGTAGGAACCTGAGATTTGCCACTTGATATACTACAGATATTCAGGTAAAGCTTGGATAAATCCAGCAGTTGTTCTGCTCCCTGCTCCCCCTTACTGTGTAATTTGTTATGGTTGATAGACCATCTATTTTTCACTCAAGGAGAATTATTAAGGTTTACTGTTTGACTGGGAAGGCTCGTGAGGGAGGGAGAGAGAGAGGGAGGATGCTCTGCTCAGTGTACCTCATTAATAGGCACGAGGAGGTGTTGTCTTAAATTTGTCCTGTTTGGCACAATGCTTTGTGACACAGAGGACAAATTAAAGACAACCACTCCTCTGGCAAGTTGTCTTGATCGAAAACCCACAGCTTTGTCACACGGTTTAGAAAGCAGGTAGAAATATTACTAGTAAGCTTGCTTAATAATAATTGGGTAGTCTCAGATAATTTTACCTCCAAATCCACATAGATTCAATGGTTTAATGTTTTCATTTGAAATCTGAAGTGTTAAAGTTCTAGGAAAGTTAATTCCCAGCTATTTGTGTACAACTATATGGGAAGAGGACCATGTAGGGCAACAACTGATTTTTTTTTTTCTTTTTTGAAGTTACTGATGCTTGCTTAGCATTAATGTTCTGTGCTTTGCAGTTCAAAATTTAATTGATTACTGTTGATAATGCATTTTTTATATTCATGAATTGCTCATAAAGGCATCTGATATCACAGCTGTATAACTGTCATCAATATTCATCAAGCACATCATGACTGGGCTAATCACAGTCGACCTGTGGTATTGATTTGTCATGCAGGAGTGAACACTGAGTCTTTCAGGGCATCATTGCTGCTATAATGACAATGTCACAATAAACTGTAATTTCTCACAGATCTTCATGGCAGATGAGAGTTAACTTTAATAATTTCTCTATGTGTATCTTAGAGTGTTTCCTTGTGCATGTTTTCTGTATATCTTCAACCATATCTGCTTTGCTAACTGCCTCAGTGATGCTACTTAGCACAGCTATTCTGTGTAGATATATGCCTAGGATGGCTTAAATTACTGTTTTTCCCCAATGAAAAGCAATAGGACTGCTGATATTAGGTAGATATCAATGTATGTTGTATATGATAGATAGAAATTAGATATCAGTGTATGTTGTAACATAAATTAAAAGACTCTCAGTGTTAAAAATGACATAGAGTCATTTTGGTATCAGATTATAACAGATAGTTATTTTGGTCTAAATGTATTTATAAAATTCAGTAATTTACTACCAAGACCAATGTGATTGAATATATGCTGAGAAATGCAATGCATGGGTGCAGCTGCTAAAAGGTTCATTCTCCTCAGGAAGGCAAATAAAGAAACTACAAGTGCATAATAAAGATTAACAAGAACAATTCTTCTACGTCAGTAACTGATAATTGGATTATCATGGTTGAGACTACAGAACATAGGAAAGAATAAAATTTTTACCTGCTGTGTAAAGAAAATCTTGATGAGGATCAGAGAGGTACAGTACATCCAAACTGATCTCTTATTATCATATTCAACTGGCTAAAATTTACATTAGGTTTTCATTCATAAAGTAAAGCAAGATGGCAACAAACATAACTTAAGATAATTCTGTTGCAGTGGGCTTTTTTGTTTCCTTATGACCACTATGCAAAATCACATTCTAGGAATAGGGAACTAAAGGGAACTTTTGGATTTCTGAATCCAAACCCCTCACAGTAGCAGATCCAAAAGCTTGAGTAAACTCATGTGACAATTTCCTATGCAAATTGTACTGTTAAAACAGTACAGGCTTTTAAACATCTGTTAAAATGCATTCGTTTTAAAAATGCCCAAGAAATATTTTCATTAAGGAATTTTATCCATCACATTAGTGATTTGAATAATAGCTAAAGGCAAGTCAGTTTATATTCATCTTTGTTTAAATTCATACATGTAATATAGTCATGCTGTTCACATTATTAAAGATCTTACATACCTGTATCTTAATAGTGATGAAGATCTGCTTAAAATAATGATATAATGAAAAAATATTGATTCTTCCCTTTGTCAAATTGAGAAAATATTTCCCATGCTAAATTTTGCTGTGGGATGAGGTATGTTCTTGGTCATAAGATGGCTTCAGAGAGTCAAAACTTGGTTCATGTCAGATACAGTCCATCCACGCTGCCTATGCTGTGAATGTACACCAACCTGAACCTTTGCAACATTTCAGAGCCGAGGCTCTAAGCAGCTTAGCAAATCCTTCTTGGTCTGCTTTGTGCTAAAATTATCAAATTGTTTTCTTGGATTTGCTGGTGAATGTAAATCCAATAAGAGCGTGTCACAGGAACTGTTAAGGTAATTTCTAAACCCGCTGGTTAGTACATTCCTGTGTTTTCACAAGTACAGTGGCATGGCAAAGAGCATATTTTGCAAGTAGGTAAATTGATCTTGATGTTGCTGTCCATAAAACATTTTACAGATGGACTCTTTACTTACACACTTATCTGGGAAACAAGAACATCAGTTCTGCAGTTTGACACCTACGTGAAGTATCATGTGGTCATCGCAGTCACACAAATTTGTTTCCTGATAGATTTTTCCCCATTTGACAAAGCTCTTTGAGGATTTGAAGCCATCCAAGATGTTGGTTCAGGACTGTGAATGGCTGGCTAGTGCTGTGGGTGGACTGGAGAGGACAAAAGGCTTGGATGAAGAAGTCCACTTCATCTAGCCTGCATTACTGTCCAATAAAGAGAAAACAGAAATTCCTAGAGTCTGTATTTGCTACTAAAAATACAGCTGGCAGATCAGGTCAAAAAAACCCCAGAAGGTGCATAAGGCATCATGTAATTGTAGAGTGACACAGTTCCTTTCTCATCCGAATTTGTGGTAGCATGAAAGATAAGCTTAACCAAATGACGAAATGTGCACATTTTAGTTGCCTGGTGGAGGAAATCCGGACCTAGCATTTTAAAGTAGTGAGGCTCTTCAGTGCATCTCAGATCAATTTTCTTTGTAATGCTGAAGTTCCTCCTGTGTCTGACTCTCAAAATGATGACAAATCATTGCTGGGCTGATATATTGCCTCCAGCATAAAAATCATAGCTCAGAGACTGCAACCCAGGGCTCACTGAGCTCAGCAGAAGGAACTCCATTTACTCCAGTGCACTGTATTAATGGCAATGGTACTTAATGTAGACAGATTGCTATTATAACACAAACTGGGCACACATACTTCATGTATTTTATGTGGGAATGGCATTAACCTTTTTTTTTTTTTTTTTTTTAATGGAGCGATATTTTCATTTTGGCTAAACCGCAAGCTGAGTCTTCTAAGCCTGCGTTATTGGAATTTCTCTGTTAGTGAAAGTAGATTAATATTGCCAGGCACACATCCACCATCAGGCTGCTTACATTTCACCTAAACTTTGATTCCTCAGATCTCTCAGGCATGTGGCTTGCAACCTTGAGGTTGTGGTATAGCCACAGGAGGCAAACCATGCAAAAATTATAGAAATTTCCCTTTTGAAATCACTACCTGTCTGGTTCTCCACTGGCAATGTATTATATGATTTCATTGAACTCTTTGCCTTCAGTTCAGTTTCAAATACCAATTTGTCCTTTTTATTTGGATACTGTACAAGTGAGTCATGAACACAATGAATCTGCATCTAGGGTTATCTAGCCTTTTGCTGAGTTTGGATGCATTTGGAAAAGAACAATCTATAGGGAAATTTTCCAGCTATCGGGGAAATTGAGCTGTAGGTGAAGAGATACCTGATTTGGTCCCACTGAGGCCAGTTCAGGTACCATACTTTATGCAAACTTAAAGACTCTCACTGTTTAGGAAGGTCACAACAGCTGGCAGTAGGAATTTTTAGTCCCATCTTGGTGTGTCAGCTGTCTGCTGCTTTAGAAAAGAAGAGCTGACTTGTCTTAATTTCCCTGACAGTCCTGGAAGGCACTTGCCATCCAAGTTTACCAATGAGAATTGCTTAAGTGAATAACTGCACTTCAAGAAGTGTATCCGGTTTCCCAGAAAGATGAACTTTCCACCATGAGCTGAAAGGAAAGGGAGGGTTATGAGCACTTAGGAGGAATCTTCTGCACATTAGGAATCTTCTGCTGAGAAAAATGTCTAATTTCTCGCTTTTGGCTGCCCTTTGTGTTTGGGATCTCTCCAAGAATTAGAGATTGGAGAGACGTGTAGTCAGAGAACATGTATTTTATACAACTGTGTCTGACTGATGGTAAACTTCCCTTTTATGACTGTTCAGTAAAGTAATGTCATATGTAGTGCCACATTAGGGGCAGCCTTTGCCTGCCTTTGCATTACAGGCTTCCAAAAGAAAAGTGTGCTTTAGCTGCCTGAATTTTCTGGGTGTGCTCTCTCTTACCTAACCACTACCATTTTTAGGCTGTCCTTCAGGGTTACAGCTCTGCCACCTACCATTGTAGAGGTGCCTATGTAACTACTATTGAGAAAAATTTTATAACGGAACTTGAAAGTCTGTTCAAAATGCAATTAAGTAATAATAAGTAAGGCTCCTTTAGTATCTTTGTTCTGTGGCTGCCTGGTAATGCAAGTGGATCTCTGAGCTGAGCCCCTCTCCTGGCAGAGCTGGAGCTGCTGTTGAGCATAGCCTGGCCAGCAGAGCCATCTGCTGATAGCTCTGCACAGGGAACAGCCCTCAGCCCTGCTGTGCTCTGGCTGCTTGTGAGCACTTACTCAGAAGTGACAGCAAACTTCATTGCCAGTAGAAGAATGATTTATTTATCTAGGAGGTGCTTGCCATACTGAAATGGATACTTTCCCAACCCCTCTTTTGAAACTCAGGGAAGCTCCATGTGGGTGAGGGCAGTTACAGGGAGTGTTTGCAAATGTACCATCCATCATCCAGAAGTTCTGTGATGAGATTTCATTCACCATTGTAATAAAACCAATGACAAATTAGTATTCATTATTTTGGCAGGTTGGTTCTGAATGCAGGTGGGGTGGACAGTGTAAAGAAAGCATCCCTTATATTTGCACTTCTCTCTTCCATGGTTGCATTCCCATTGCCCTGTTTTTGCCTGACTGTGGCTCTTTGTTTGCCTACAGTAATTCCATTGTATGGCCCCATGATTTGACAATCCAGGGTTATTCTCATGAAGCCTGTCAGTCCTGAAAAGGTGCACTTGTGTGACCAAGGCGCAGCTATTAACTGTAGTAACATGGGAATTGCTAGAATGCAGCAGAGCACCACTCTACATCATCCCTAATCCTTGCTTTGACTGTGATCACTACCCATATCTTCTATCCCTCTCTTTTTTAAACAGAAAATAAACAGAAGAACAATCTGTGGATTTCTTTTCAACCGAGACTTATCAAAGTTTTGAGAGCAGGATAGAGTCAATTTTGTTGCTTCCTAATATTTTTTTGTGCTGTTGAAAAGGTACTGGATTTACACTGCAAGGTTCCTGAAAGCCTAGAGCTGAATGCATCTTTTATATCACAATTGTTATAACTCTATATGACATAGAAGGAAAAGCTCGACTTGCAGATCATCGATTTATACCCTGAAGCATGAAAGCAGGTAGAATTTCCTGATAAACAGTGTAATACTTCTACATGATTTGTTGTCACAGTCGTGCTTTTGCAAACATAAACAAATCAGAATTCACTCAAAGCATCTAATCAAGTGTTGAAAATCTGAGAGTTCTCAGCTACTTGATTTGTAATTCTTGCAAATAAAGGGAGCAGTAGATAAAGATGTAAAAACTGATCATTGGACAGAGTCTCAAGCAGTTCTGCCTTTAGTCTTAATTAGTATCTCTAACTTTTGTGTAATTTCCTTCTCAGTAGTTTAATATAACCTTTGACTAATAAACATCTCTTGCTACTTCTAGGAGATACTTCTTTTGTTACAGCTCTGATTGCTACATCTATCTTACATGTATTTTTTAAAGTCATATTTTGGAAATCATTTTATTTGTGATCAAGATGATGCTGTAAATGCAGATAGGTACAATAAGGGGAAATAATTATTTTTATACGTTAAATATTCTATGCAGCCAATATATTGTATAAACTCTTACATATTTTTAAGGCCATCTCTGCAGTTAAACAGAAATAAATGAGTTAAATCAGATTTTTCAGGATATATAAATAGCTGAACTAGGCTGGTTATCTTCCAGAGCTGTCCCTGAGCAATCAAAGGATATTGATGGGAATAGCTACGCCCACTTCATTCTCCTAGATAATCCTCCAGGGGAAACCAAGTAAACAATTAGGAGCAAACAACCCCATGCATTGATACTCAATGAAAAATTGCAGCCCAAGGCTGTGTTTTTGAAGCTGTCTAGGTTTGAATTTTTAATTTGTAGTAAAGAAGTTAGTTACAAAATCTTACTCATCTGCAGCGTAAGTATTCTGTCGCAGTGATTTCCACTCATATAAGAGGAATACAAGCTATTTAAGCACCAACCATCAGCTTTCAACATATTATCCTTAGGCAGCAAGTCCGGAACAGTTCTACAGATACACATGTATACCTGTAAATGTCTGCCCTACTGACTATATCCACTGTGCCCAGCACAGCAGGACAGGAACAGCAGCATTCCCTGGCCACCTGCCAGGCTAGGCCCATGGCCATGGCTGTTATCAGAACATTCCCAGGCACAACTCAGTAAGGTGATAAGCAGTACAGCACTACAGCAGGCAGAGAAAGCAAAAAGCAGCCACTAACGGAGCAGTCGACTCTAATACATAGTCAGGAAACCAAACCCCATAGCAAGCACAGGAGCCTGCTGATTACCAGGTAAACATCACTAACAGCAAGAGTGATGTGCAATCTAGTGCACTAGCAATCTAGTGCATCCCAATCAAACCTATTGTTATCTTGAACCTCTCAAGCCCAGTGCTGCACACCAAAAAAGACTGTGGAGGTTTAACCCCAGACAGCAACCAAGCCCCACTCCTGCTTGCTCACTCCCCCACCAGTGGATGGGGGAGAGAATTGGAAGGGTAAAAGCTGGAAAATTCGTGGTTGAGATAAAGGCAGTTTAATAGGAAAAGCAAAAGCCACACACACAAGCAAAACAAAACAAGGAATTAATTCACCACTTCCCAAGTGCAGGCAGGTGTTCAGCCATCTCCAGGAGAGCAGAGCCCCATCACACGTAGCAGTTACTTGGGAAGACAAACACCATCACTCCAAACGTCCCTCCTTTCCTCCTTCTTCCCCCCAGTTTATATACTGAGCATGATGTCATGTGGTCTGGAATATCCCTTTGGTCAGTTTGGGTCACCTGTCCCAGCTGTGTCTCCTCCCAACTTCCCACGCACCCCCAACTTCCTTGCCAGCGTGGCAGTAAGAAAAGCAGAAAAGGCCTTGGCTCTGTGTAAGCCCCTGCTCAGCAGTAACAGAAACATCTCTATTAATGTAATCAACACTGTTCAGCACAAAGCCAAAACATAGGCTCACACTAGTCACTATGAAGAAAATTAACTCTACTTCAGCCAAAACCAGATCAATCTGCCTTACTGATATCAATCTAGTTGGTTTGAAGGTATTTTGTAGTTTTTCAATGCTAAGAAATTCAACCCCTTGAGTTTTCCCTTTCAATTGTATTCAGTTGTCTTTGTATTTAAACTGATTTTTAGGAAAGCGTATATTTCTTCATCTTAAAACTATTCTCTATCTTTCAACTCCCAAAATTTTACTGTTTTTAAGGGTTACATGTGGGAATTGAAGAATGGAAGCCTCAGACCTTTTTCAGAACCATTCTGAATAGTTGTAGAGAACAGCTGAATAGCTGTAATCTTTTGAAAAGATTAAAAATTCATAAAGGAATAATAACATCTCAATTTTTCCTTAATTAACAGAATTCCCAAATCTTAAAAATGTCATCTTATACAAATTAACTTCTTCTTTTATAAAGGAACCCTTGCTGTAAACCCTGAGGTGAGAAAGCCACCAGATGTTCAGTGGGGTTTTTTTTTTCCTTTTTTTTCTGAAAGGCAAACTCTCAGCAGTTATTGAAAAAAAAAAAAAACTTCACATGATAAATCTTGAAGATGAAAATGATATTTAAAAATATTGCTTCTTGTCACTTATCTCGCTACAGTCAAATTTTACCACAGAACATAGCACAACCCCCAGAGAATTGAAGTCTGTCACTCAGCTCTGGGATGTGGCTGTAAGAAGGAATGAGCATAACTGAAATGTCTAGGAGAGAAACAGGAGTCTAACCTTAGGAACTAGAAATCTCAGAGGTGAATTCATCTGCCTGCTTCTCGTCCCATGGCTTTTAACAGTGATTGTAACCTTCCTGGTACATACTATATATGAAAATGGTCACTTGAGAGATAGGCTTGCCTTGAGCAGGGAGTAGATGAAATATAAATCAATTCAAATGTAATAGAGGAAAAGTGAAATTAATACAGCTGTGCTTGGGGCATTTGTTACTGTCAGCAAAGCTGCATGCACTTACGTCCCACGAGGGTAATCTGCTTTGTGTATTTACTGAGGAAATCTTTGAGCATTGCAGTATGATCTAGTGGAGATTTTGATTCACTTACTCTGACTGTATAATATTCAAATCAGTCATTTAAGCAAAATCTTTAATTTTGAAATATCAGCAACAATAACAAAACTTTTTTCCTCGTGACCTCTCTTCAATATTTGTGTGGAGGAGTATACCCTAGGAAAAGTGAACTGCAGGGTTGTGTGTACCTCATTTTTGGAGTAATTCCAGGTTAGATTTGCAATTTTCAAGCCAAGCTATGAGGTTCTCAAAAACGGCTTGGTTATTGGATCAGCTGCTGCCTTGCTGCAGCTACCCTGGGCTACCACGAGTGTGAGGCATTTACCAATATTTGAGGTCTTTGAAGCAGGTAAGCAGCTACCAACATCAGCTGATATGCACAGGTCTATAAGTAATGGCTGGATATTGTTTTGAAAGAGATTCTAATTGTTCAAATCAATTTGGGAGTCATAAAATAACCTGTGAGTAGTGCAGCAGCAGCTACATTAATTTTACTGGCCTGTGCCATTCACATTAGAGGAGGTGATAATTTGCCTTCCCAAATTCAGGAACTGTTAACAACTCAAGCTGTTGTAGGCCAAGCTGAGATTGGATAGTTAATCCCGAAAAAAACTGATTGTATAAAGTTGCTCCTTGATAACCAGTGAATGTTTGTAGGAGATTCCTACCTTAATAAATAATAAACCTACTTTATCTGTAACAAGTAAAATATACTAAAAGTGTAATAAAACGCCCTTTCATGAACTCAGTCTGGGAGAGTTTGGGACCCGCTCTTCCTCATCTTCATCCTCTTTGCAGCACGTGCAGTCCTTGGAGCCCTTCCAAAGCTCTGGGCTTGAAGGTCATTGTGTCTGTGTCTACATCTTCTGGTGCAGATTTTAGGGTGTTTTCTACAATTCTACCTTGAAAAGGAGACTAAACACACTAATGGAATTTAGGGAGATTGATATCGGTTGGGTACACGTAAACATTATGCTACAGGGTGAGGGATGTAATACAGCTACTGTAAAATCTACATTCACTGTACAACTACTTCTAAAATCTACAAAAATTAAAAAATCAAAAACTCTAAGGCCACAGTGCCTTAGTGATGAACTGAAAATCTGAGTGTTCTGTTTTTTTCTGGTATAGCTTGACTATGCCTGAAGCATGTTATGTTTTATAGGAAAGGAAAACAGGCAGTTAAAACGAAATATAATAGTGTAATCTGTTGACTGTCTAGGTAAGTCAAAAAAGTTTTGGCAATTCCAGAGAAAGTAATGTTGTACTTTAAGAATTTTGGTGCTAATTGGAATTTTGTGTATATGTTAAAATTATGATTAATGAGTGGTAATGAGTAGACTTTCTGGTAGTAAACATGATGTTCTGACCATGCAGCTTGCTTGAAATGCCATGGTTTCATGGAAACTTGGAGCAATCCTGCCATGGACATGCTTAATATAACTGCATAGATACTGTTACATTAATAATGGGCATTTGTTCTCTTTATTTTTAACCTATTTCTTATCTTTTTGATTCACATACTTTTCAAATTAGATATAATAATGTCTATTTTTCCTTTTTTGTTCCAGCGAATTCGAGATCTAGAAGACAAAATAGAGCTTCAAAAGAGGCAACTCAAGGAAATTGAGGAAAAGGTAAATAAATGTCTGGGCAGTACCAATGGATTTTTTCTCTACAAATTTATTTTTCTCTGTTGCATTGATGTTACTACTTAACCCAATATCACGAAATCTATTTTAAAGCAAGATAAAATTTGAGTTCAGGTCACTGCTGCATGATATGACGTTCTTTCTCTAATCTGCTCAAAACCATTTTCCTATCCAGATTTTCTGTCAATTACAGAAAGGCATCAAAGCATCTGGAGAGACTCTAGACTAGTAGAGGGAGGATTTGATGATGTCTAGATCAAGAAAGAACATAAATATTTGTCTCTCACAGATTTGGTTAGCTCAGCCCTGTTCTTTGGATAGCATTGCTTTGCCAAACTTTCAAGTACTGAAAATTAAAACAAAATTAATAAGGTACCTATGACATAATCTACAATCAAGAATATTTCTTACTTAAAGATAGAAACAAATTATTATCCCAGGTCCAAATTTTCTTGTCTTTAGAAGAAGCTCTGATCAAAACTCGAGACTTGAAATGTATTTGTGTCACTGTGGTTCCCAAGCAAGGGATGGCACAAGGTTCATGGACTGTGAGCTCAGGAGTTTCCCAGGTCTGTGGAGTTTAGGCTGCTCTGCAGGGCATAGGATGACCATGTGTCTTTCCCTAGGCCCCAGGAAAGTGTTTTAGTTTGTTACTTTTGCTGCATCAGTGTCTAGATCCCAACACAAGTTACGTCATCTCAGGTTAATTTTCTCCAGCATTTATGGATACCTGATCCTACATAAACCCACTGCTAGGCTGAATAGAGAAGTTAGCGGAATTTTCAGTAGTTTTTTTTCTTTTGGGATGAGAAAGGGGTGAAAGATGAGAGTTGAAAGAGGTCAATGGGTCTTGCAGAACTGAGAGAGTCTTTGGGGACCAGCTCGCTGCATGTTGAAAGGTTTCTTCCTCACCCTTCACTAGTTCCAGTGTTCCATCATCTGTCCTCCCAATGTCACCCTCTGGGGTTATTGCACTTCTAGCAGCTACTCCAATTCCCACAGCATCTTCCTTGGCCCCTTAGGCTCCCACATTAGTTCGTCTCCCGTCTGCTGTGCCTCATCCTGCACTTTTCAAACTGTGATGTCCAGCTGGTTTTGTGGAAGAGCCAGGAGAAGAGCCATGAGAAACTGTGCTGGGTGCTGCTGTTTTCAGTAGCTGAGAAACACAGGAATTATCCACTCCTAAAAGGGCTCTTTGGCTGCCTTTCCCATTTTCTGCCCTAAACCACTTCTACAGCTGAAGCTGTTCCTACCTACCAGCCAGTGAGGTCTCATATCAAAGCAGAGAAATGCTGAGGGATAGATGGTACTTGTACATGTCAATTATTTAAAATTTTAGTGTTTATCCACCTACTTTAAAACATCAACATCTCTAGATGTTGCTATTGCCCAAATATAAGCCTTTAAGGCATTGCCATTACAGTTTACAAATTAGGTATTGGATTAGACAGACTGATAATTTTGAAAATGGAAGATAGTATTATCTCTACTGGTTCACCAGCTGGATGGATGGAAAAAAGCATTAGAAAAGAAACAGCTTAATCACAAGCTTAGCAGAAAGCTGGTAATGAGTTAAAATGATTAACGTCCTCTTTGCCTTAATGTTGCATTAGCAAGAGACCTCAAAAAAGCTTCATCTTTTTCTATGAACCTTCAACTTCTGAATGGGTATTACATTTGAATTTTTCCTTTGGATTAAATCCCATTTTGAATTTGATTGACCGAAGGAAGATTGTGTTACCAGGGAATCAGTGAATTATATACTTTTACTTTATTGTTCTTCTTAAGGTTTAATGCGCCAAAGGGCACAGACTGACACCTACAATGATTTCTTGTGAAGAGAAATCTTATGCTTTTCAAGGAATAGCAGTATTTATAGCTGAGCCTCATCACTGGGGGTAGCTAAGGGCAATGCACTGCATGTGGCGTCATGAATATGACTTTTTATTTTCCTTTAGGAATGGCTTAAATTTTTTAAGTTTTATGTCAAATCAGATCACAAGGATGGCAGTATTGCTGCCCTATAGATTCTTCAGCAAACTGTCCTGTTTCTAAAGGACATTCAGAAGAATAATGTGAAATCTCAGTTTTAGTCTATGAGTTGATATATGAAGAACAAGAGCTGTTTAAACACATCATGCTTTTGTTTTAAGCGATTCTTTATCATTTCAACTGCACTTAGTTTGTGTCCTGGGCTTGGTAAGTCTTGGTTTAGGACAGCTTTCACGTGTGTAATTATAGGTACTTCCCTAAGTGATGCACAAAGCCAAGCCTATTATTTCTCAAGTTAAATAGTCCACAGATGTTACCATTGTAAAACTGACCTCAAATACTGATTTTTGTACCCCTTTTATAGTAGGATTGGTATACTTTATCTTTCAGATCAACTTAATTAATGATATGAGACTAACTGCTGTAATGACATTGGATTTCATATTACATATCTTACATCTTCTTTCTTTTCTTTTTTCCTCATTTTCTTTTGATCTTATGTTATAGTTTTTGTTCCTTTTTTTGTTTTTTTCACTAGCATTCATTCTGTGGCCTTGATGACACAACTGAGCCAAGATGTGTGGTTGGTATTCTTTATATTTCTTCATACTCAATTTTTAACTCTTAGATTTTGCCATATTTTGAAAATTGTTTATAAGACCCTAAACCCATGGGGAAGGGCATACTGGTTTTGCTTGCACAGAGAGGAAGGGTCCCCTGTAAAATCCAACCTGGATGCTTTCCTTCCTAGACTTCTGTAGAAAGTCATTGGGTTTCCAATGAGAAATGATTTTGCATTCTAAGATGCTGACTGCTGCAACTGCAGTGGGTGCTTTTCATTTCTGCAACACAGGTACATTTTGTCTCAAAATTCAGGTATTGCTGTAGGATCTTGCCTTCTATCACACTGGATGGAGAAGTGGCAAAACATTGGTTTTCAATTTTTCTTCCTAAAAAGTCCTGTAAGCATCACCACCCATGCAAAAAAACAAAAGGAGTTCATGTTAATTCCTCAAGATCTTTCAGGCCATGAAATCATTTAGGGAGTAATGACCTATTTTGCATTTATGGGGTGTTGCAAACGTTGCAATGTGACTGCCCCCCACCATGTGCCAGTGCAACATGGAAGGGGTGAGGGTAAAAAACCTCTGTGCCTCTCCTTTGCGACACTACCATCATTCTTGCTGTCCTTTCCACAGTGTCCTGATCCTTTCAGCTCAATGCAAAGGACAGAGTGAATTTCTTCAGCTATAGCAGGAGCCATAGTGGCAGTACTCACCTTTCCCAGAGAACAAGAGGGAAATACAATTTAGAAAATAAGTCCCGGTCCTCTTCCCTGGAGCAATGCAAGTTCCACACTGCCTTTCAGTAAGGATGGTAACTCAACAACTTGTCAGAGGATTAAGCTGTGGTTTAAAACTATTGAATATTATACAGTGTTTGTGTTGTTACTGTTGTTGGGAGTTTTTTGGTTTTTTGATGATACACAATGCTTTTACCTTTACAATTTTTCCAAGTTTTTTCTTCTTTGTAATCTGTTACAAATTATGCTCATGGAATCTCCTTATAGTAGGACATGCATTTAAAACTTTTAAACCTTTAAAACTGCTATCAACAGTGTGATGAAGAAGCGTGATGACAATAGTTACTCCAAGAAAGTATTGTATTTACCTTACCTTAAGCTTCAAACAGTATTTTCTTCTGCCCGAATCACAAGTGCTTTTGAGAAATCAGACCTGTATTATTGAGGGCTCTTTTGAGGGTTTATTCAGGTCCCGATACATTCGGTTATCATCTTTCTGTTTATGCTTTTTGGAACTGGCTCTGGACTTTCTTTATGAGCATTGCTGCATATGTTTTTTATTTTTCAATAAAATGGTGATAGAAACAGATGGGTGCAATGTAATTCAAGGGTGTTATTGCTTTGTAATAAGTGCAGTAGCTTTCTTTTTGTTGTTAGATGGGTGTTGAAAAGTGATGGACTTTGAGCAATATTTTTCAGCATTTTCAGCATTCCTTCTCAAATTTCCTTTGATTTGTCAAAAACTGAGCATGTGCATATAGAGAGGTGTTAGAAGAAAGGTGAAGCCTTTTGTTACACTGTTCAGCTTTCCACAGTTTGAGATGAATTTTTTATTCTGAGGAGATCAGATGGGACAGATGCTCTTTTGGTTCATAGAAGTTTGAAAGAGTAATGTTAGAGGAATCACCAAACTGTTATCTTTGAAGTTCCATCCAGCTTTTTTATACCAGTCCTGGTTAGAGGTGCTAACATCTGGATGAACATATTTGCTTTTAAATACTGTGAAAAGTATACTGGCCAAGTCTAGAGAAACTTTATAAACATTCTATAAACTTAGTGAAATCACCAGCATTTTTTAGGTTCCATTTAAAATATTTTGAAATAATGTGCATTCAAGGGATCCATAGGCTTCCATGCAGATATAACTGATAGTATTATGGGTCCCCTTTTGGATAAAAAATTAAAAAAAAAAACTGAAAAAAAAATCTGCAAGTATTATCAGTCTCCAGAAAATGTATTGTGCTGATACAACCTACTATTCCTCTTGTGAAAAGTATTTCAGTAGTTAAATTCAAGCTTGTTGACAAGCATTTTGAGAGAATAACAGAGGAACAATGGCCGTGTAGCCACATTGTTACTCTGCTCTTGACTTTTCTAGGAGTGCACATCACACTGTGGTGTTAACGTGAAGGGCGATGTCCTTTAATTCATTTTGCCAGAGGTGAATCTGCCTCTGATTAATGTAACACAGAAAAGCCAATTCTAAGATACTTAGTGTCTTGAACACTCTTAACTATTTCAAGGCAAACCAGCTGATTTACAGACCTTAATTTTGGTTCTAGTTATTTTGAAGGTAATATAAAATGAATTAAAGTTGGATGCCAACACTTATTTTTAAAGTAATGTTGTTTATCTAAAGCTCAGCAGACTTTTTCTTTTCTTTGTTGTTTTTTGTTTTCTGTTTTGGTTTTTGTTTTATTTACAGGCTATTAAAAGAACGTATGGAGTGAACAGCTGAGTCCACTTGCAAAAATACAGAAAATATTTATTAAGCAGCTTTAAATTGGTGCATTTTTTTCACAAAGCAGTTTGCATAGTACTTAAAGCTGCAAAATATTTAAATTTAAAATTAGAGATTTTTTTAAAGATATAGCTTCAAGCTGGAACGATTTCATAATCAATAAAGACCAGCACATCATAAACACTGAAAAAAAATCTAAAAAGAATTTACACTCTCACACCAACCAAACAGCAGAAAATAATACAAGTGCAATTACTGGCTGCTATGTGAACTGTTATCTACCAAATGGTTTTCTTACAGTACTGAGATTTTTGTCTCCATACTGCATGCTTTCAACAAATGTGGTTTGCATTTCACCCTGGAAACACAGGATCTCCTTTTTAATATCTATATAAAAAAAGCTAAGTGTTTGACATTAAGTTGTCTACAGTAAATAGCTGACAGGAAGCAAACTGTTCAAAGTTGGAAACAAATAAAGATTTACGACCCTGCCGTGGTAACATTCATATTAAATTCGTAAGTTGGAAATCCACAGAGGGAGAAAGGAAGGGTTTTGGCGAAAGGCAAGATGATAGATTGAACTAAGAGAACTTTAAAATGGGCAAGAACTGTGTGGGAGATGTGATTTTTTGAATGTTTCTTGTAAAGTAAGGCAAACTTGTAAAAACAGCACTGGGAAAATGGAAGATTCCAAGGTGGCCTGAGGGGTCAGGAAAAGAGAATGAGTGATGTGCTGTGCTCAGTTATCTCTTCAAGAAACAAGAGGGGCTTGAAGAAATGGGCATGTTGATGAATACGATAAGCAGAGACGTAGTTGGATATAAATATTTGGAAATCATGGCATCCTCTCAGGTGAAACTAAAAAAATGTTGACATTAGCTACCAGGAAGCAAAAATGGCACAACCTCAACCAGCAGAGGTAGATAAACACTCACGGACATTGACCACCTGCACTGCAAGAAAACTTCAGAGTGAAGCACTGACTGAAATAATAAAAGTTGAAAGGAGCTTTTCAAGAGAGAGAATGGTTAGAAATTTAATACAGATTACTCTTTCAAAGAGGGAGAAGCAAATCGAAGTTTCAGAACTGGAAAAGCAATATAAAGAAATGGGTAATTTTAATTATTTCTGAAATGTTGAGGCAAGCTGAAAATATTAAGAGCACAATATTAGAAAATAACTTTCTCCTTCCTCACATTTTTTTGAAAATCATATTTGTGTAGAAAGCCACAGAGAAACAAGTCTACTCCCATGGACACAGTGAACTCCAACATGAACATAGAGTGAAATTAGATGGTTCCTTCTACACATGAAGTAGAAATTACGATTGACAAAAATAACAGCAGGCAATGAACAATTAAGGAAGGACAAAGAAGGCTGAGGGAAAATTTTGTCGTAGCAACTGATTTTCTCACTGCTGAAGGTGCAGGAATCAGCCTCAGGAGCAGCCAGTTTTCTCAGTAATTATCTTTGAAGACCAGAGGTTTACCCTCCACAAAGAATCACCAGATAACAACATTTACCTGCAGAAGGTGCTGAGATACTCCTCAAGATTGATTTAGTCAAATGCAGCAAACTGTAGCTAATGTGAGGGTCTGAATAACCCTGTTTCCTGGTAGGAAGCACAATTTACCTTGGAAACAAGGATCATGCAGAAGTCTGGAATCTTGATCTCCAAAAGAATGTGTTGCTCACAAAGTGTTGTTCAAAAGGAACAAGCCTTTAGAGAATGTGTTTTCAAATAGAGATTTTTCATGTTTTAGTTAAGGCTTTCAGCAGTGTGATGACAGAATGGAAAATGAGGTGTTCACTGCAAAAGGCAGAATTCTGGCATCACTCTGAAGAGAAGGACCACAACAGGAGATAAACGGAGCTTGAGATAATTAAACCCGGTGATGATGAAGGAACAGAAATTGGAAAGTGTGATTCACTTGGCAAAGAAACACTCTTCTCATAGGCACAGTTTTGCTCATCACTACTTCGGATATGAAACTATAAGCACAAACATGGGATGGTCAGAGCAAGTGGCTGCCACGGTAAGCACACTGCACAGACAGGAGAGGATCTTCTTGCAAAGCAGGAAAGGTATGAGGAATTTCATTTTCTTATTTTGTTATGTGCTTAGTTACACTGTAATTGATATGTGACAGTTTCATTGACATCAGTTAAAGAACCGAGCTGATTGGGGTGACATAAACTATTGCATTCATGACGGGTTTTTTCTGTGCTGAGCTAGCAGGATTCATAGTTTTGGAAAACAGGGTATATTATTACAGTCTTACTATCCACTGTACTGATATTTATTATAAAGCTGGTAACAGGTACAGTGTGTTAACAGGGTGGCCAGGCATTGGAATAGGCTGTCCAGGGAAGTGGTGGGATGTGGCACTTGGGGACATGGTTTAATACTGGACTTGATGGTGCTGGGTTAGTGGTTGTTCTTGCTGCTTTTGGAGGTCTTTTCCAATCTTAATGTTTCTATAATTCTATGATTCAATTCATACAAGATGATGGCCTGATTTTCACTTTCTGTGACACAGGTTTTAAATCATCAGTCCCAGCTATGTAAGTGAAGAAAGAAACTGTATGTTTCTCATTGTTGCTGTCAGTTCTAACAGTTTTCCTGGTTTTATGCTACAGTAGTCAAAAGTTCTCAGGATGAAGCAGCAGAAGCATAGAGCCTGATGGTGTGAGATCAACTTTAGAAATTGTTGTATTAACTTTCATTATATGAGTGCATAAAACAGGACCTATAAACAAGAACATGTTCTAGAAACAGGAGAGTAGAAATCAGTATTGTAATGATTTCGCCAACTTTTTATTCCTGCCTCCCTCCTCACTGCTTTTATGTGCTGGTTACTTTCTGCAAAATATGCTGCTAAGAATTTTTCTTTTTACAGCTTATGAGTTGAATATTAGGCTGGGGCACAGTTGAAAATGACATCAATTTGCACTGTAAATTGTTAATAAGAAGAGTGACAATGTCACCTGTTATTATACCTACCTTTTGCAGTGCTGTTCGGGGATGACCACTGTCAAATAATAGATACAGACAAAATACCAATGTCTCAAGGAACTCTAAATTGAAGATACCATTCTACTTGGGAAATTATACAGGCCAGGGGAGAGCCATGATTATGTTAGCAGGTGTCTGAGAAGGGACTGGGCTTCATAGCTCTAGAGATCATAAAGTGGTTTGAACTTTGTTGTCCGCATGGATTTATTCTTTGATGTCTTTTGTCACTTAAATCCTTTAGGTATCATGACTTCTCATGGGACTGAGGAGTAGCTGAATCATTTCAGCTCTAGGTTCTTGTGTGGATAAGGCCAGTGAGTTGATAAAATTGACCAAAATAGTAAAACGTAGCGTAACTGACCCTACATGTGGATAGCACATAACAAAACATGGGGTGATAAGAGAAGAACTGTTTGTTCTCTTGCACTGATTTTGTGCCAGGTTTTCTACTCCTCAGTGTCAAAAAATGTTACTTGTATCTTCTTCTTTGTATATTCTGCATTTGTCTACTAAAGACAACAAACAAAAAGTAATTGCATTATTTCCTGGAGAATAGATCCAAACTCTGTAGTTGAATTCCAATTACAGATCCAATTCCAAATCAATAGAAATGTAGCAAAATCAAAGACAATTCACAGATGCCAGTTGGTTGTGGTTTAACCCAGCTGACAACTAAGCACCATGCACCCACTCTCTCACTCTCTCACTCACTCACTCACTCATTCACACCGGTGGGGAGGGGAAACAGAAAGAAAAGGTAAACTTCCTGGGTTGAGATATAAACAGTTTCATAATTGAAACAAAATATTACTATAATAGTATACTAATGTTAATATAAATATGCTAAAATAGTAGTAGTAATAATAATAAAAAAATTAATAGTAATTATAAGGAGATGGAGAGAAAGTAACAGGACCCAAGAGAAACAAGTGTGCTGCACTGTACAGTTTCCAAGGTGTGGAATATCCCCTTGGACAGTTTGGATCAGCTGTCACAGCCATGATCCCTCACAGCTTCTTGTGCATCTCCTCACTGGCAGAGCATGAGACACTGAAAAGTCCTTGACGTAGGGTAAACACGACTCAGCTACAGCCAAAACATCACTTTGTTATCAGCATTATTCTCATACTAAATCCAAAATACAGCACTGTACCAGCTACTAAGAAGAAAATTAACTCTGTCCCAGCCTAAACCAGGACACAGTTATAGGACTATAATTACTGCAGCGAGTCTCTGTAAATGAAGGTGAACTCAGGCTGAAGAATTTTTAGGTCTATAGCTAAAAGAGGCGAAAGAAAAGAACCAAACTTTGCTTGCCTTCTCAGGCCCAAATTTGAACATTCTTTTTAGGCATGGTTTCATAACCTATCAGAGGTGAAGAAGATATGTAAAATACTACCTGGAGAATTCCAAAATACCAGTTAAATATACTGAATGTTTTCTATGAAGTAGTCATAGAATGTCTTTTGAATAGGAAATATTCATTTTTAATCTTCTGTCTTGAAGCAATAATAATATAATACATTTGTCCAAAATTAACATACTTGGTTTTATGAACTTCCTACTTAGTAAAAAATTATTCTCTTTTCAAAACTTTGATGCCTAATTCCTTTATTAATTAGTCTAACTGAATCTTTTATGGGGATCTCATGAACAGCAACTCCTTTCATACATGCTAATGGGGCTAATGAAATGAGACTTTCTCATAAATAATAAATGTGTTCAGAATCAAGAAGGACTGTTCATTTGATCATCAGAGGCTTAGACTCTGTTACTGCATGCTTAGAGTGCAGTATGTTCTGAACCTAATAACTTGAGGTGTTTTTTCACCATGGATCCTTCGTCTGGAAAAGAGCAAGAATTTTGTTACTGTATTAAAATGCCCAGCAATGCCGGATTTGATATCCTGAATTTCAGTGTTAAAATTGCTACTTCCTGGATTTTCCAGGAATTAGAAGATGCAAGCACACCTCATGGAAAAGTAAACAGTGCTGGAGAAGAGAACTTAAGTCTCAGAATAAAAGAACTGGAAAAGTCAGAGCAAAACCTGAAAGGTGTTCTAGAGGACTACGTGGAGTCAGATTCTATCCTAAGACATAGGTAAATAAAAGGGGGTTTTGCATTAAAATTTATTGTGATGTAACAAATGTACTCTTCCCTTTGCCCCATGTACTGGCTAACAAATGATAATGCAAAACCAGCAAAAACATAGACTTTATGGGTTTTTAAGGTGCCTGAGAAGATGCATGTGTTAGAGTTTTGTGTAACTGTCAGAATAGAAATGCAATATTAATTTTTTTTAAAGAATTGTTATTTAAATAGGGTTGTCAACATGGTCTAAAATGTTGTTACAAATAACCAAACACGTTTCTCAGGTTCATTTACATAAACTGTAAATTCTGTTTGTAAAGTTTATCCCTTTCGTTTTAAAATAAGAGTTAATTTGGAATTTTGTGTTGTAAAAAAAGTTCCTTGCTTCAGAAAGCTTCATCTAGTTTAGTATGTTAATGCTGATCATGAAGTAGATAAAGGGGCCATTACTCATTAATTATACATTTGACTAGGATAATTAGGTTTTGATAGCAAAGACACTGTTCTAAAGAAAGTAAAAGATTTTAAAAGTAGAAAAATAGAAATGGCATTAAAATAATTATTTGTACAATTTTTAAACTGCTTTGATTCATCAAGGATTTGTCCAGAAACATTTTAATAATGAGCTTTTTTTTTTTTTTTTCAAAATAATGATGAATCTTCTTTTAAAAACTTTCATAGGAATAAACCTATTGTAACAAAGATATTGGGGAGGAGAAGATAGAGAGAACTTTATTTCAAACCAAAACAAAGACAGTGTGAGGGAACAATTCAAGGAGAGCAAATGAGCAGCTGAAACTTGACTGAAAGCCCATTGTCAGGGACCTTGGGTAGCCAGGAGAAAGAAAAGGAATCCTGTGCCTGGAGTTTTTGTGGCTGAAGCACAGACAGATGGGACGAGGAATGATGTAAAAGGCAGAACCGCTGGAAAAAACAGAGAAGCAGAACTCAGCCAAGGCAGAGTTCTGGGCTGACGTGGCCCTGTTTCCTTTGATGCCAGTGTTAGATGATGCAGTGCCTGCAGAGGGGAGGACCTTGTCGGGTTTACTTTGATACACGAATGAGCACTTATTTAATTATGTATTTTCTATCTTGATCCTGTTTCTTCAGAAATATGTTTTTTATGTGAGATTTTTGAGTAAAGGTAATGTTGTGGGGAGGTAGGTAGCAGGAAATTCTGGCGTGGAGGGGAAGTAAGTCAAAGCTATAAGTTAGAAATGAGCAGGGGAGCTCATTGAAGGTTTGTTGAAGGACTCGTTGAAGGACTGTTAAAATTTGAATTAAGAAATTCAAGGGAGAAGTAGCAGGGTCCTGAGAGGCAGTGGGGGTAAAGTCTGCCTCTCTGAGATGAGAAAAGAGGTGGATCTATTACCTGCCTCATGAGATGAAAGACTTCTAAACTTTTTCTTTAACAAGTAAGGGTTATTTTGGAATTCGCACCTGTTTAAAGCATTGAGAAAATTTTGATGTGTAGGCTAAAAAGGGAAGGAAAGTCTTAAGGAAAGCATGAAGCATGCTCTAAAATAATCATAAGATTATTTTAGATTATTCCTCCTATGTAGAGGAACCCCATCATATCACACTATGTCATCTTGCACTACCATTTTAATAGAAACAGGCAAAGCTAAGCCCGTATTTTGTCAAAATCCAGCCGTGTGGACAAAGTCAATACAGTTATGCATTATAGGTTTCAGTCCCCCCTGAAGGTATGTTACAAGTAAGATGTTATCATTTCAGTCCCTAAAACACAGGTACTCTCAGGTTACCCGTAACATCAATTTTGATGGGAAGCATTTACTATCATTATAAAATTTGAACTTGCTAACTGTGAACCTACAAAATCCTGTGATCAGATACATGCAGAGACCGAAGTGATGTGGGTTTGTGCTTAGTTGTTACTTCATATAGCGTGCCAAGCGTCACTGAACAGAAGTCTTGTAAATGTGTTTGCTTATGGTTTTCATATTAAGCCAGCAGAGAGGGACTGAACACAGGTGTTGTCTTGAGCACTTTTGAGGCTCTCCAGTGTGATGTCCAGACCTCAGACCTGTTAATAACAAAGTGTTACGAGTGATCCACAATTTGTTACTATCTTATTTTTGGGAGACAAATGGAAAAATGAAGATAAATTTGTGCATTGCTGATGGCTACTTACCTATCTGGAAGCGTACTGTGGAATTTACTTAGCAAAAATCTTCATTCCCACCATCACAGGATGAAAGAGCTGGAGCTGTCACACGAAAAACTTCTTGTGATGGTTGATCAACTCCGGGAGAAGTTGCAAAGGGTTGAAAATGCTAATGTGCGTGCTAAAGGGAAACTGCGAGACCTTCAGGAGGATCTGATCAGCTTGGTGAGGAAGATATTGTTTCAAATGACCTAGTTCATTTTCTCTTTTTGGTAGTAATTCATATGTCAATCTCATTTCCAGTGACCTCTCTGTTTTTTTAAGCAATAAATCATCTCAGCCTTTCTCTTTTTCTACAAACATAGGAATCAGACGAACTTTGGGATTTTTTTTCTCCCCTTTCTATTTCTCTATTGTTTTTGACAGCACTGCCCTTATTTCTTTCATTCAGGCCCTTGAACTTTGAAATATATGCTCACATTTCCTACTTTCTCCCCAGAACCCACTCAGTGTACTCCTTCTCCTTAGGTCAAACTTTATCTCTCTAGCCCCATACAACAGGCATTTTTACCTAGCTTACACAGCTGATTGGATGGATCCATGAAAATGGAGGAAGAATGAAAGTTTTTAAGAGACAGTCTTCAGTGAAACACTGTGTTTATCATAAGATATACTTTCATTTTCTCAGCATTTTAGGTCAAAGTTGAATACTCTCATGGGACCATAGTACTACGTGGCAAGACTCTCAAGAATGAAGAACAGTCTTCCCTTTTTTAATTAAGAGTGAAATGTATTTTTCAAGACTAAGGAAGCTTAGACATATATTCCCATCAAGACTTAACCAAAGTATTAGCCCATGTCTACCTGACTTTGCATAACATTTCATTTTAGTGTTCCTTCTGACCAGTCCCCAGCAGTGAGTGTCTCAGAAAGGGAAAATACTGAAGATCACATGTCTGGTCTAAAGAAGTCCTTAAAGAAATAAAGTCATGTCTTCATGTGTCTGTGCCTTCAGTCTTGCTTCATGCTGCAATGTCCCTCATGCTCTTACTCTGCCGAAAGCAAGGGCAGCATGGGCCTCGTGAAATCATCCTCTGCCTTTTATCTTTCACCTCTGTTTGTCCCTGTGTTCAAACACACCGTAGTGCAAATGAAAATACCAAAGCCTTTCTCAAACCTTCTCAAAAGGCATCTGTTCCTTTCTCCTTTTTCAACAGGTTCATAAGAGGCGCTGGCAGATGACAGGTATAGAGAAGGGCAAAGGACAAAAGCTTGGTCTCTGGGAAGTTTGTGTCCCATTTTCTAAAAAAGAACCACAGCTTCCCTGCTGTAACACCTTAGTGCTGCAGTACTGTCAGCTTGAAGGGGCTGTTATAGATCAGAGCTGAATGTGTGAATTCCAGTTCTAGGGTTTATTTTGATTTAATATGTACAGTAGAACTTGCAAAGAAATGTGTTTTAAAACTTCTTTTACTTTTTGTAGTAGTAGATGTGGGTGAGCTTGTGTTTTGTTTCCTACTGAGGTGTTTCCATGATGGCTGAAATGACAAAACAGGTTAGTTTTGCTCTAAAGGCAGGATTTTACTAGCTTTAGAAAAAATTCTATTTATGTAATTCCTGATTTTTCAGAAAATAAGGGCAGAATTATCACCAAATTAAAAAAAAAAAAAAAAAAAGGAAAGAGGGGATTTGGGGATTTAGTATTAGTATGTTAACCATATAACTCACTGAAATTATAGGTTGAAAACCAAAAAAAGTCAGAGAAGAAGCAAAAGGAAAAATTGTGTTGGCTTCAGGAGCAGCTAAAGACAAAAGAAGAAGAAATAAAAAGCCAATCAGAATATTTTGAGCACTACAAACAAAGGCAGAGACAACAGACAGCAGTACTGAGAAAGAGGGAATGTTACCTTCGGGGTGAGGTATCTAGACTGGAAAAGCAAGTCCTAGATCTTAGTGCCCGTGTTGCTCTTTTGACATCCGAGACAGAAGAGGGAACGATGCAGCATCTCCAGCAGGTGCTGGAATCAGGATTCAGTGGGACTCGGGGTTATAAACACCCTGACATGGAAGTAGTGGAATGGAAAACTTGTATTGAAAATGTGGAGCATGATGTGAAAAGCCACCTTGAGGCATTTCAGCAAAATCTGAAGTTCTTAAGGGAAAAAGAAGAGGACAACAGAAGAGGACAGGAAGACCTGCTGACTGAACCGCAGTGCTCTCAGGACAATGAAGACTTCCTCAGAACAAAATTGGAAGAACCTTACCGTAATGTCTGTAGTTTGAAATTGTCTAAAATCAAACTACAGGAAAAAATGGAAGAGCTTTTGGATGAAAACAGAGCTTTGAAAGATCGAGGTAGAGTGAAGTTGAAAAAGAAGAAAGACAAAGACTCACAACTTGAAAGACTGGAGAATGGAGACAACAGTGTTGACCTGGTATGTCAACAGGTAAGTAAAAATAAGGCAAAATATAATTGGTTTTTGCCTTTATATTACCCTGACTTACACTTGTCATTAGATGTGCAATCAAGATGAAAGTGTGAGGCTTTATCCTTCCTAATTTTTTTTTTATTTATTTATTTTTATGCATTAGTACTTCACACTGTCTCATTCACACCCACTGGAATCAGTTGGAGCTTCATTGCATCAGTGCTTTTATTAGGTGCACATTGAGGGTATTTAATAAACCCTTTTTCCCTAAGTTTTTAAGTGATGTGCCCCTGGCAAAAGGTCTCAGTTGGCAACAGAAGTTGAGCCCAGAAGAACTTCTGAGTCCTCTGTCTTGTGGATACCATTCAGTGGAGGAGTACACAGATGGTTGGATGAGTTTTTGCATTTTATTCATGCCCAAATGCTGAAACAAAAAGCACAGTTGACAATAAATCTTGTCTATTAGATTTTCTGGATGATGGTAAACAAGGGAAGATGGATACAGTGTTCATGACCTGGAGCGAGCTGAGATATTCAATGGTTTGCAGCTCTGTAACATTGTGATATGCCCTGAATACACTGAATAGGGCTTGTTTGCTTCAAGCACTTCACCCCAGCACTGCATGGGAAAGCTCTGGAAATGTTGTAATATGGCATTGAGCTTCTGCCAATTCATTTTGCTGACAAGGAACAATTCTTTTCACAGAGTGGACTCAAACAAAGTATTATTCTTTATCCACTGAGGTGGAGGGTATTTTTATTCTGAGAATTTGTTAAATTGAATCAGCTAAGCCTCACACTCAGCTTACTTCATTCAGATTGTGACCTGATATCCTAAGAACTCTCCTGATTTTAACTGCAGTTAACCAAGAGGTAATGGGCATGAACAAATCCCTTTCGTATAGGAGGACAATTGGACTGTGAATACTTCCAGAACTGGGAAAAGATAGAGAGGATCTTTAGTCTGCAACAATTTTTTTAACCTGATAGTTGAATGCACTTTTTCAGGCATGGTGATTCAGTGGTTCTACAGCCCCAAAGCAGTGAGCTCCAGGAGGTTCCCTTTGTGTGAGAGAGAAAGGGTGGTAAGATCATCCTGCAGTGACCGGCAGCACATGGGTGACCTTTATGGACAGCTCAGAAGCTGCACTTCACTGCACCTGTCTCTGCAGCTGCCTCAAGGTGCAAAACGAGCAGACACTTATCCTGAACCATTGCTGTAGTTTAACTAGTTTATTCACTTTTTCTTGGGAAGGAAGAATACCATTTAACAATATTTTAAGGTACTTCTAGAGTGACTTGCACTGAGCTGTAAACAGGTACAACAAGCAAATGCACTATGAGGGGACTGCACAGCTAAAATCAAGAGGAGTGAGGGCTTTCAGAGCCAGAGAAGTAGTGAAGAAGTACAATTGGTTTGATAGAATTGAGAAAAGGAGAAAGTAAGTGCAGAGATATTTGAAGGTGTGAAAGCAAGACATATCAGCGGACTAATTGTCTAAGACTAATCCAAAAAGTCTTCAAGAAAAAGGATCAAATCTCTTTCTTTCCGTGTTGTAATCTAGTAAAAGGTTATTTTTTTCCTCTACACAAAGTTTTCTAACAATTTTTTTTCCTAAGTATTAATTTACATCTGTGTTGTCATAGTTTTTTTCCCAGTTACCCAGATTTTGGTATAAATGAATATGCAGTGATTTGTGTTTATTGTGGTCTGCTGCAGAGTAGGTAGTGTTCCTTAAATACTGTGTATAGAAGCAGCAGCAAATCTTGTGCCTTCTGCATTTCTGGTTGTCTTCTCCTTCTCTTCTAGTGCTACTAATATACTTGGATTTTTCTAGTAGAAAATTACTTGAGATAGCAGGGGAAAAAAATTTCAATATCTATGATAAAAGGAGGAGGGAGACATCTGGTGTTTTTCTGTAAAACTGAAGAGGGCTTTTCCCCATTATCTGTAGTTTTAGTAGCACTTAATAAAACAGAATTCCTTAATCTCATTGCCTTGATGTTTTAGTATTTAAGTCAAAATAGTTACAAGAAAGATCCTATTTGAGCTCATCGTACTCTATCAGCAGTTATAAAAATGAGAAATCTTGTGCAATACAAGAAAGATTTTTGTGGTGTTTCTTTCCTAGAAAACTGCTTGTATGACATCGTTCAGTGAATGAGTGAATGGGATCATTTGCCTATTTCACAGCCAGGAAAAAAGCAGTTTGTGAAGACAGGCTTATCAGGCTCCTGCCGAATACACACGGCGTGAGATTTCTCAGTAAATACCATGTCATTCAAATGCTGGTCGTATCAATTATTCTTGAAGACTAGCCTTAGGCATTACTGGATCTTCATCCAATAATACAATATCCAGTTAGACTGATCACCAAGGGGTGAACTGCGTCTCATGGAGGGGTGTAGTCACACAAAACTTGTCAAAAATTTGAATTTCCAAGTTTAGTATCAGAATCCTGTTCACAATATTCCAACTGCAGCCTATGCCTGCATGAAAAATGCAACAAAAAACCAAACCAAACCAAACCAAAAAAAATCAGCTGTTTCCATATGGTTGTGTCTTGACTTATAAGACAGTTTCTAGATGTGAGCATTAGGGGTCTGTTGAAGTGAAGGAAGTGTATGAAACACCAAGCAATGCATCTTCCTACAGCTTTCACATAACTGCTGAGGTCTTGATTTCACAGTGTGATGTTTGGCCATCCAAGCATTGTATCTTTTACATCATTTTGTGTAATTCTCTTTTGACAGTACCCACATATTAATAAAGAATTGATATCTGTGAAGAAATAAAGGGACACTTCCAGGAAAGGAATGTGTGTGTTTCAGTTATTTGGCATTAGTTTCAAACGGGTTTCCCAGAGAAGTTGTGGATGCCCTATCCCTGGCAGTGTTCAAGGCCTGGTTGGATAGGGACTGAGCAACCTGGTCTAGTTGAAGGTGTCCCTACCCATGACAGAGGATTTGGAACTAGATGATCTTTAAGGCAGCTTTCAACCCAAACCATTTTATGATACAATATTACTGAGAAAATAAAGGAAGAAATCTTGGAAGTGTTGTGGTTTTCATTTAAGTCATGCCTCCCAGTCAAGACCTCATAACAGAGCACAATAATAGTGTGTAGCTAACTTGTGTTGAAGTAAAAATTATTCTCACTGGTGACCCTGTGGAAAATCAGAAAAACCTTTTCTGACTCACTACAAAGACTTGGAAGTCATTGCCTTTCCCATCCATACGTAATTTTAAAGCTGCAGCTCAGTCAAAAGGGGCCAGACTTGTTTTCTGCTGGCATTTGATGCAGAGCAGTGCAGGAAGACAAAGTGCCTGTGTTAGCTTGGTTTCAGGGCAGTTGCTGTTTGGTTACTGTCTTGATTAAGTGTGTTTGTTGAGACAATCAAACCTGAGTCTTCTATTCACTGAAAATGAGCACAGTGCATGTGAAATGTGACTTCTTGTGTATCAAGAAGTAGGAGCATCTACTTTGCATCAGGAAGTGTCACAACTTCCAAATTCAATCACAGAGTCAAGATAAATGTCAAGGACAGAATATGAAGTTTACAATGAAATTATCAATGGGAGAAAAAAATCTGTTCAGAATGATTATTCCACTTTGAATTCTTCCAACCTAGGAACATTTGTCTTGTAGCTGGGCACTGAACTATTAGTCTCATTCCCTACTTGATTGGACCTTCTTTTCTCTTTGTTCATGGGCATATAAATTAGTCATAGTGTTCTACCTGTTATCTGACAGATTACATGCTTATGACTCAGGTTTTCTTCCTTAACTCTTTGTAAAGTATGAAGGAAACACTAGGGGAAAGTTTACAGCCATGGCATTTACTAGAAAATGTTGGAATGAGAAAATTGTCTGAAACAATACCAATTATAATGAAATAAAGGGTTTTTTGAATGTAAAATAGCAAAGGAAGCTTATGTGCCTGCTTTTCATATCCCAGACACCATATGTGTATAATCCTTGTGGGTTTTTTCTTGTCCTCCTCATTTTCCCATTAAGAATGGAGATCTAACTCAGGATGAAGTTCAAAATCTTAAATGGAGACCAGTCTTGGATTCACTCAGAAGCAGAGCTACTCAAACTCCAGTTGTGCCGCTACATGCTAAAGAATCTGGTATGCAAACAAATTGGACTTTTTGCTTTCATTTTAAAGTGAAGATGATTTAATTCATGGAATGTGCATGACTTAGAATGTGTAAAACCTTCAAAAAACCTCCTAATGTGTAACCTGTACCTTGGGAAGGTGAAACAATAACTGTTTGCCAGTATGATACTGGCATTCAGATTTGAGCTTTCTTGAGAAATTCTAGAACTTTGAAGACTCTACAGGGACAAGGGGGTACTTTGCATGTCCCAGTGTTTGGGAACGATGCGCAGCAGGTTTGCTTTTCAGATCAAACAGTGTGAAAGCTCTGATCTTGATAAATCATATCAGGTAAATTCTTCCAACATAAATTAATGGGAATTTTGCAGCAAATTTCAGTGAATGCAAATGCAGACCTGCACTGAGTAATTCCATCCTTTAAGTTTAACCCATAAATTTTCACCTGCCCACCGTAACGAGAAATTAAAAATTTTCCATTTTTAAATACTTTGAGAACTACAAAAGACAACCCCTAAATAGACTTTATTTTAGAGTTTAATATTTAAGTTTTCTTGTGAAGTTTGTTTTTTTATTTAAATTGTGCTTATGTCTGTATCACTGGTGATGTATGCTGCCGGTAGAGAAGGTAATTTTGAGCATGCTCTCACTAAAATATTTCTCTGTTCAAGACATCTGCTCAGATGTTTTCAGGTTTGTTTTTTGTGCAGTTATCTGGGAGTGACATTACATTCTTCCAGTGCTTTACCATAACAGAAACACCAGGATGCAGTCATGATGGACTAAAGCAGATGGAGGAGCTACCAGAAGAACCTGTACCAGCCTGGGAAGGCAATTCCAGTGTCTTTGTGAAAGTTGCTGGTCTAGCTGAGGCTGAGCAGGTGAGAAGAAAAGAAATTTGAGACAGAATGAAGAGCTAGTTCATATAAAGGTGAAGTAGCTTTACCCCATAGCTAGTACAGATGCTATACAGGATGAATACAGGTGTGCACTAAGAAAATGATGGACTTACTTATACCTTATTTGTATCATTACTCTCTGTAAATCTTTAAATAATTTGAAACTCTTTGTATGGAAATATTTTTTTCTCATCTGTCTGTAATCAAGTATTTTATGGATGAAGTAAAGAATAAATTATGATTAGCAACATACCTTAGCCTATATATTTCAGCTTGAAACATTTCTCATTTGCTGTCTCCAGGTCATCCTTGGAACAGAGAGGGCAGATACTCTAGAAGATAGTTTCACTTTTTTTGGGTGTAACCCAACTTATCATGCAGCAGGACTGCTTTCCCATTACTCTGAGAAGTTATCTGATGATGAGACAAGTGAGAAAACCAAAGATGAAGAAACCATTTTTCTCTTGAAGGAACAAGCTATAACTCTACCAGCAAAGACATTCTCTGCTCCTGTGGTTGAAGCCTTGATGAGGAAGAAGCTCCAAATTACTTTGTTCAAACCTGAAAGCTGCCACACCTCAGCTGTCCCCACTGTCAAGAAAGGGAGGAGTGTGAGTTTCTGTGAGGCAAACACTAATATTTGGTCTGCTGGGTTCTGCATTGTTGCAGAAGGGGGATTTTATTATGACAAAGTTCCTGTACTTCTTCATGGAAAGTTGCCTTCCACTGTGACAGAAATTTTCACATCGTGTCTAGAAAAATACAACATGGAAGAACATTGGGAAAACAAGCAAATCCTGCCAAAAAGCCTAAGTGAAAATAGATGTCTGGATACGGTTGTTGATGATGAAAAGTATCACCAAAAAATCTCCAGAGAGAGAGCTAAAGGAGAAGAAATACAGACTGAGAAAGCCCAACCACAACTGGTGACCTCTGTTCTTGAGGACAGCTCTAAATTTTTACACAAAACTGAATTCATCAGGCCTGAGAAGCAAGGAATGGAAGCCAAAGAGAGACTAGGTAGCACACAGGATGTCCAAAGTTTTTCTCTTGATTTTAGAAACTTAAAGAAATGTTTTGAAGGGAGTCCTGAACTAATGGAGAAAGAAGAAAACATCTCAGAGAACTGCATCTCTTATGTGAATAGCAGATATAATGAAGAAGACATAACTGAAATGGAAGAGGAAGAACAGGCTCAGAAACCAACTCACCAAACAAACCCCTCCAGCAGTACTGGCATGAAAGAAAAGAAAGACCAGACCTTGGAACTACTTGAACCGAATGAGAAGAATTTCTCATGTGAAAAAATAGGTGCTGAAAATGTGCAGTATGCATACTCTCAGGATTTTTTTTGGTCAGGTGAAGAGAGGTATCCACTAAAATTACTGTTTCCTATGCAGGAGGGGGTTGTGTGCCTAAGCAAACTATTCCTGCCAGGGAGTAGTTTTTATGAGTGTTTCTGTCATCTGTCACCACTTGAAGCCTGTAATGAATGTAATGTGAAAATATCTGTACTGGAAAAAGCAGTGGCTGTGTGTTCTCAGAGGATATTTCTACTCATGCAAGAGAATGAAAATTACTCTAAAAAAGTCTGTATATTAAAACAGGAGAATGAGAGGTATGCTCAGATGATGTGTGCCCTGGAAAAGGAGATGGATGCATATTTTCAGTACATTTTAGCAGTAGATGAAGCTAACGTTGTTTCCTTCCAAAACTTACTTAATGAAAAAGAGGTTTCTGGTGGATGTTATAATAACTTACCAGAAGAAAACACCATGACCCCAGGAACATTTTTAGTTGAAACTTTCTCTAAGAACCTCCCATGTATTGAAGAGAAAAATAGGCATTCTGAAAAAGACTCGTCGACAATTGCATCAAATAATCTTTCCAGGAGTGTTCTATCCCTGAAGGGAAGGAAAATGAGGTATTTCCAGCTGCTTTCTGACCTAAAAGAAGAAAGAAGCAGATGCTTCGAAGAAATAGCTAAATTATTACAAGACAAGGAGAACTATGTGGCAAAATATAATGAACTAATACAGGAGAGAGAGGAAAATTTACAAAGAATAGCTCTTTCAGAGGGTGAAAAAGAAACTTTGTTGGGACATTTAGCAGAGATAAAGTGTGAGCAAGACAAATACAAGACCTTGGTTTCAGAACTCCAAAACTGCAAAACCAGCTGTTACCAAAAAATTTCTGATTTACAGGAGGAAAAATATGTACTGAAAAGCGAGATAGACAGAATCAAGAAAGAAACTTCAGGGCAGCTCGATGAATTTCAGAAAGCAAATACAAACTATATTTTAGAAAATAAAAAATTGAAAGAATTAGTGTCTTCCTTGGGTTTCACCTGTGAAGAGCTGAGAAAAGAGAAGAGTTTGGGAACAGAGAGAAAGATAGTAAAACTAAAAGAAGAAAGTCAGCAACATGGTCTTAAGCCAAAGAAAGTTGAAACAGTGTGTAGAGTAACACAAACTGAAGAAGAAGGAGTTCTGGTTATAAGTCCTTCAAGCTATTTCCTTGGGAAAGAGGTAAATAATAACAGTAAGGAGTGTTATCAAGCAGTAACTTCTAAAGAAAGGGGGAGTATAAAAGTCATTTGGAGGACGAAGCTGAATTAATTTTTTAATGCAGAAAATGTCCTAGCCTCCCACATGCTGGAAAGGTGCTAGAGTTAACTCTGAAATAGAAGGCAAAATGCCAGAGTAATTTTTTCTGAATATTGTGTTAGAGAATTTTAAAGTGATACAGCAAAACTAGGAAGTTAAAAATAATGCTCATAAGAATGCATTGTTATGGCATTTTTTTAATTATTTGTCTTATTGTAATAGTAAAAGCTTTTATGAGAAGTTTTTACTTCTAACCAGAAGTTCTCCTGACAGGAGAAGAAAACTTCTGTTATAATGGTGAAAAAATCATGTCTTAATGAAAAGTGTGCATATGTTCATTTACTAACTTGTATTCTAATAGGGTCTATTTTTTTTATTGTTTTGATGCATATGAAACACAGACCTAACGACAGCATTTTTACTCATGGTGGATTTCTCATCCATGTTTTTCCAATGTAGTCATGTATCTTACACCACAGTGAGTTTCTGTGGAGGTTACTATGTTCTTGTAAATGCAGAATTATTGCTTCAGTTGAGAATAAACAACAGGGAAATATTTATATCTAATACCTTGATTTTATGCAAATATTTTTTATTAATTTAAGAGGAAACCATCTATTGTTCTATAAACATCTGTGTGCCATTTTGTACAGGGGAGAGAAGTCACGTCTTTTTGTTGTCTTTCCAGGGCAGCATGTTTGAAAGCTACAGTACGATGAAAGAGCAAGTTGAAAAGGCAGAAGAAGAATTAAAAATACAGCGAAAGGAATTAGAAAAATCAAAAAAAGAGGTAACCTTCTACTCTGTTGTGCTTCGGAGGAGCAAATTTCTTTTCCCTCATGTTTTCTTTCACAGCTGTTCTTTCTTTTACAAAACAGAGAAGTCTCTGATCTGCAGAAACGAAATGTACTTCTTTGAACTTAAAGTGATGAACTGCACAGTCACTCTTGGTTGGCCAGAACATTCAAGTGAAGCTGCATTCCTGCAGCACACTTTGACAGAAGTTAAGTGCTTAATAAAGGCACGCAGAACAAACTGCCTGCTGTTCCCATGTCTGGGCAGGCTTCTTCCCACCCCATCACTGGGAATATGGAGGAGCAGAAGCCAGTAGAAGCACTGAAGATTACTGCAAACCTGAATTCAAAGTAGGTTTTTTTTGAATGAGAAGCAAAAACAGGTAAAATCTGACACTGTCAAGGGGTTTTTCTACTTGCAGTTGCCTTTCAAAGCATTTACACTGCTCCTTCTCTCAACAGCTGTGTAGTAAACATTGAGACCAACACCACCTACATGGAGACTTGTTTGGATGGTTAGTTCTGTGCTTGGGTGAAGTAAATCTGCAGTTTTAACACCAATCAAGGAAGCTTTCATTGTTGTGCCTTTTTGAATGCACTGGCTTTCACATTCCTATTTTTTATTAATCAATCTCCGCTCTACGCATATCTAAGCAGAATGTATTACTTTTATGGCACGTGTATATTTAAGGGACTGTTTCATGCAATAACAGGAATTGCTCAGACTCCCTGTGGACAAACCACTGGCAGCAAGAGGTGTGTTGAGTATCCTAAAAAGCACTAGGGTTACCATGGTGGGTGTAGAAAATGATTGTCTTTTGACAGCTTCTTTATAAGACTTCCCAGCATTCAGGTAAGGCAACTAGAATGAAGGGGAATATTTTGGTGAGTGATGGATGATTAAGGAAAGGACTTCTGACCTTGAAATTTGAACTTGAAGGGATAATTTTATTTATTTTGTAACTTTTGATTAACTTGGGTCCTTCTAATCCTTTTGTATATCCTTTATTATAAGGAAATCGTGTGTTACAGTACTTTCCTCAGTTTAGTTAAAATAACATGAAGTCTTTGCTTTCAGAAAGCAGAAGAAATGATCTATCATATGAGGGAAAGAGCTTGCTTTCAGGAATCCAGCTATTGAGCTACTGAGGTGTTTGCAGTTTTTGGTTGGTTTTGTTTTCTCCAAAACTACAGTTAGTGTGTATAGGTTGAATAAAAGCACCCTAGAGAAAATTAAAAGGTGAAGATATGGAGGGCTTTTTCTTCCCTTCTTCACATTTTTCATTTTTGACATTTTTATCTTGATTCTCATGCTGAAACAAAAACTCAGTGCTGTGCCACTCCTAAGGAGAAAACTAACTCTTTCCCAGCTGAAACCAGGACATATTTCTCAGGAAGACTTTTTTCCCCCTCAGCTGATAAAATCTTATTATCATTTTTCTCTGAGAGTTTTCAAAGATGTAATCTCTGAAATCGTGTGTGCGTGCAGCACTGCTTCTTTTACCTTTACTCAGAATACTCACAGTACCTTCAAATTTAGAAATTAATTTAATTATTATTTTCTGCATAGCTCTAGTGAGATATGATTCTATAGGACTTACTTCTAGAATCATATAAATTTCTTATAAGATTGTAGTATATTGTACAATTCCATTTATTTTAATCACTTTATAACAATTCAAACACTACAATGGGGATATCAGCCTCAAATCCATGGCTGTAAACTGGTATTGAAAAATGATGCTGCTGCTGGACTAATTATAATCAGTTTTTTTTTTTTGCTTGTTTGTTCTTCCTCTTAGGCTCAGAAGTGGTACAGAGAACTTGGTTTTGCTGGAACAAGGTACGAAGAAATCAAGACTCGTTTGACGCAGGTTCTCGCAGAATTAGACCGCCTTAAACAAGAAGCTGGAGACAAAATGCTGGGAAAGCAGCACTGCAAATTAATGGTATGTATGCAAATGTAATGGAGAAAAGCATAATGCTCGGGAGAAACGCCCATTATTGTTATTGGGAGAAGATTGGAAGGAAGTGGACAGCCCCTAGAGCCATTGGAGCTATAAGTTTGAAAGTGAGCAGATATTATACAAGGTAGACCATCTGTCTACAGAGTAGTCCAGAGTGTGGCTCTTCATGAGCATTGTAAACACCTCACATTTTTTTAAGGAGCTCTCTTGGTCTGCTATCTTTAACCAAAGTAATTTTCTGGTGACCTTAATGAGAGGTGTTGGAGAAGTCTCCAGTGTTTCCAGTATTTGGACTTTCTGCCCTGATTTCAGGCCTTCTAGCCCTGATTGTCAGATTTGGACAGGCAAAATGAATCTGTGATGCCAGGCACTTTGTCGAGCAACTTCCGCTGCCACCAATGAACAGATGGTGTGGATTAATGAGGAGTCAAAGTCTTTAACAGATGCATGTGGCCCAAGTATGTATCCCCAAAATCCGGGAAATCTTTGTCACATGGAAGAAAGTCTCATTGGAATGCGCTTATATCACAGAAATTCTGGTTTTCTGTAAATGAAAGCTTTTTAATTTTCAGGTGGTTCTCTGTCCTGATATGGATTTATGTTTTCCACCAGAATAGAGTGGTTTATGGAAAGATTTTTAATTACTGAGTAATCTTCTGGAAGCAGCTTTCATAAAGACTTTTCAGCTAACCCTGGAGTTATTTCTGTCCTCTTTAACTGGAAAGCTGTGAAAAAGAAATATGCAACTTCCACCAGCTGGAAAAGCACATTTCTAGCAACCTACAATATTTGCAAATTCTGTTTGAATAGGTTAGATAGATATGGCTTTGGAAGCGAATAAAGCCAAATTCTGGAAAATGTAAGGATTCTGGGATTGGTTCAGTTGCCTAAATGTCGCTGTTTATCCCAGTTAAAGACCTCAGGTCATCCTGGCTGAGGGTGTAGTTGTCCTGGAAGTCCTATGGAGTTATTTCATGTTAGCTTGTACACCCTATGTGGCACTAGGGGCTGATGTTTAAACAGCTGAATTTTGGCTGTTAATTGAAAAGGAAGCACAGATTTTTCATATCATTGTGATGTCTTGGCATATAGCATCTTAAAACAATAGAATCTATTTTAAGCAAGAATAAACTCCCAAGTTGTTTGAAAACAAAAAGAAATGTACCATGATGTTTTGTTAAAACTAGCAATTAAGATTTTGGGGGCATTTTTGGCCGATGGAGCTTTAATCATTTTGTTTGGTGACAGTCTGGGGAAACTATTGTTTATTGTATTGGTCGATGAAGTAGGATGTTAATTATTTCTATGACTCACATGGGAATAAAATTCATTAACCTTGAAAGATTGTTTTTACACTGGAAAAAGTGCAGGACAGCCTTTCTCTGTAAAAAACTGCCACTTTCAATTGCCTCAAATAAAGTTTTCGAGTTAGTGTTTATTGATCAGTAGTATATATTTATGCAATATTTTGGTGTTTGATTTGGATTTGACTTCTTCAAAGGATTAATGTCAAGTTGCTGCATACATGTGTCTCATTCCAGGATCAAAGATGCAGTACGTGTACATCACAGAACTGGTTTTATCCCTCAGTTGCACTATTTGATGGCAGAACTAATTATCTGCATGACTCAAATCCATTATGTCTTAACCAAAGGATATTGATTTTATGGGCACAATTTAGCAAATAGTACAATAGAAAATAGAGTAGATATATTTTAGCAATGGTTGTGACTTTATTTCAATAATTCTCTTTTAAAAGAATTTTTTTAATATACGCCAAGGTGTTGATCGGGGTTTTGTGAAACTGTTAAAATATGACCTAAGTTTTTTTAGATTAAAAAAAAAAAGGCCAAGACTTTTTGGCACAAAAAAAAGGGTCATGATCTACTTTTCTGGCATAATTTTATTTCCTGGGGGCAGTTTTATAGACTGGTAATCCTGTTTTTGTTTTCTACTACTTGCCACCTTTTTTTTTCCCAAAAATCCTTTTCAATTAGGGAATGTTTCTATTTTGTATTTAACATACTTTTGATGTGGGAAAGAAGACGAGGTAAATACCATGTCACGGACTCATCTTCAGGCTTTTGTCACTGCAGCCCTGGTCTAATCCATCTTGATGTGTCCAGCAGTTCCTATTGTTCTCTTGACACAAGAGGGAGCCAGAAAGTTTGGTACAAAGCATGCTCGACCTGCTTGAATGCCGTGCGTAGAGGACTTGCTTCATTAGGAAGGACAGTATGAAAATGCCAAGTTTCTGTTTCTATCTGTGTTTACAGTGACACGTTGCAGGCGCAGTGATGTGATCTATCACTTCAGTTTGCTGTTCCCTATGAAACTGGGCCTCCAGTGAGTTGTAGTCGCCAAGGGTGTCAGAGCTGGAAAGGCTGTCAGGAAGCTAGGGAAAATTTAACTGTAGCGTTGAGCATCAGGGCTGAGTATAAGCTCCTCTCTCGGTTGTATCAGTTTTTGTAACCATTAAAATCAAACCATCTTCCTGCAGGTTTTGTCAGAAAGTTACATGGTTTTACCACAGTGTATCATGAGCCTGACTGGAATTTTTAGCTCAATGTTTTAGGCTTGTTTATATACTGTGTTATCAGAAATCTTGACCAGTTATGTGTATCAACTCAGTATTTTCTTTAATATAAGGTCACAGTAGCATAAATGTTTGTCAGGAGACTTTCTTCACCCTCTGATTTTCCTCATTCTAAATCTATATGTTTAATCTGGCAGTGTCACTTCCAGAAGCTGACCTTATGATGCTGACGATCAATCTAAAGCTCTCACTTATCCTTTCAATCTAAGAGCATGAAATTGGGCAGAAAAAGAATTGGAGCGTGGGGGAGGAGGAGTTACATTCAGAAGCTTCTCTTTCCACATGTTGTGTACCACTGTTATTACATTTTAGTGTAGTAAATATTTTATTTTGAAGTATTTTGGAAATTTGCTCTTAAAATCTGATTAGTTCTACTAATAATCTTCCAGAACAAAAATACATTTGTAAAAGTGGAATTTGCTGAGCTAAATGTATGTAGGAAAACAAGGGGTGTATTATGTAGTTTCTGGTTGGAGCAGGAGACTGGTAACTTTTGAGTTCTCTTCTTACTCATTGTGTGACAATAGATTGGTCACCTAATCTGTCTGTGCCCCAGTTTCACCCTATATTATATTATTATAATACAATACTTACCTTGAAGAAAGGTTGTGAAATCCCAATCCAACATCTACCCTCAAAGGGGCCAAGTAGTCATTGCTAATAAAGAGTTTTAAGATTAGTGAAAGATATTAGGGCTCATAAGCTTATGTAGGTCTGAAATCAGACATTTTTTATCAGCTTTCTGGTTTTTGAGGTGCAAGGTAGGTACATATATTGACTGAAAAGTTTTGTACTCTAAAACATGATTGAGAATATTTTCTTTATTTTATACATCTAATTTGAAAATCTATGTAATTTCTCTCTAGCCTGTATACAGTGTGAAAGATGCCCAGGAAAAAGAGGTGAATAAAATAGCCAATATGAGATTACAGCAGCAAGTGCTGACCTTGAAAGCTCAGCTCAGGGACCAGGCTGCATTAGAAAATCAGTTTTACAACCTGCAGAATGAAGTGGAACTCCTTCAGGCTCAGCTATGTGAAAAGGTATCAGAGAGTTCTTTTCTGTGTGCTTAAATGTGAGTTTAGACTTCAGATTCTACCTCTTTCTTTTCAAAGACGAGAACCAAAATAGTCTTCTGTTCTGGGAATGAGTCTGAGGATAATTAAATGGTTTCCAGGCATATGAAAGTACCCCTGACTTCAGAGAAATAAGGAAAAGATGTAAACTGCCTGGGTGGTCGATGTTATGGAAAGATGATAGACTATCATAAAAATTCAGTCTCTGCTCTAATCCCCATAATGTAATGCAAGCAGTGATGCTGAGATTATTTACAGAGCCACTTCCTCGGCTTAAATTGTCAGGACTTCTAACATTCCCAAGTCTCTTCTTGCGCTATATCAGATTATGAAACGTTGAGCTAGTACTAGAATTTTGACAGAGTTTTCCCTGACTTTTTTTTGATCCAGCTGCTAGGGTTACATATTAAGAGTTTCACTAACATTTTCAATTAGGTGTATGAGTTGGATTTTTGGTAATTGATATAGTTATTCTGATGAGCAACCCCATGTATACAGAATTGTACTTACCAAAGCAGTTTTTACACTTTTGCATTATATTTCACCTGGCAAACCAGAGCAGGTACATTAACATTTGCAAAGCAACTGCCTTACTATGTGAAACCAAAGCTGCTGCTGTAAGTCTGACTACAGCTACTGAACTCCTGGGTGGAAACAAATTCCTGCTAGGACTTTTTTTCCCTTAGATTTTCTTTCCTATTTTCTTGGAAACTATATTTTGAAAAGGGATGATAGTTACTATGTGAGCCAAAGTGGAATTGCCCATCATACTCTGCAACAGCTCATAAAAGGAATTTTCTCAATAGTGTTCTTTGTTCTTCATACCCTGATGCTTCTCCTCTGTACATATTCTGGATTACAAAAGATTATTGTCTTCTCCCTACTGGGAACAAGTTTCATCCTACTTTCTCCACAGTAAATCCAACTGTTCTACAATGTTGTGTTTTGTTTTATTATTTTTTGTTTGTTTGCTGGTGCTTTGTTTGTTTTGGTTTGTTTTAGTTTGTTTTTCCTAGCCTGGTCATGTGCTGTGATCTGCTTTAAACCAACCCTGTGCAGAGGGTTAGTGGCTTCCCTCAGGCATTGATTACGATGCCTCTTAGAAGAACAAGGGTGGTAAAATGAAATTAGTTTGTTGTGTTTGATGTCTGTAGTGATGGATGGTGCATGTCAGAAGGTAGGTGAGTAGAAGATGAGATGTACTATCCTTATAAGTGGACAAGTCCTAATTGTTCTATTGCATCAGCAAAATGTGTTGCTCCCTGCCTCATCAAGAATTGAATGTCTCCAGTGCAGGGACCTACAGCCAGCTCTTTTATTCCCCCAGTGCTAGTGCAACATAGACATGTCTCTCTTGTTCTGCCTACTCTGATTCTTCCCAACCCACAGTTTATTAGCTGAGAACCACGTGATCTCTTTCAGCATAACTAAGTTCTCATAAATGAGGGGTTTTTTTTGATGCATGTAATATATTTAATGTAGACTTTATAGAAATACAAACTGTCAGGCAAAATGAATGCAAAGGAATCTGTACTTTATTGTCAAATAGTACTGTATTGATTCATAATGGAAATGAATTTTACTTGGCAAGATATTGCATTTTTACGGCATAATCAGAAAGTAGGTTTACCATGAATAACAAACATTTTAAGTGTAAGGTAAGACAAGGTCATCTGGCTCACCCTGGTCACCTCCTAAGAAAGGAGCTGCACCAGCTGTGTTGGAGCAGAAAGTTGTTGGTGTTCACTTTTCAGAGTGGAATAGGCATGTGAAATATCCCTCATTTCTCTAATTTTATGTCACAGTATTGATAAGAAAAGTGAAAATTTTCCCCAAAGAGTGTTCTGAAAGATTCACAGAGTGAATAGGAACACGAGTGCATAATGGAGGATACCAAGTCTTTAATGTGATGCTGCTTTGATGAGAAAACCTCACTGATGTAAGGCTCCATCTAAGAACATCCAAAAGCCTTTTTTAATTCGTAAGACCAATGTTAATGTGAGTAGGGCAGTGTTTGTGTGCCAGGGTCTATCTGTGTACAACCAGCTCCTTACACTGCTTCATTTTGTTTGTGATACAGGGTCACACAAACACACAAAGTGTAGACCTCAGAGTCAGGTCTAAAACAAACATCAAAAAACTGCTAGAGTGTCTTAAAGTGATTCTTGAATAAATTAATGCAGGATATGTTTCAACCTTTCAGGAAAAAGAACTTCAGAAGAGAAAGTCTGAAGTGAAGTTGACATTAGCTCCTCTGAAGGTACTGTGTTTTCCTGAACTCCAGTGCAGGACCTACACAAAGGTTTGCTGACAAGCTTCTGTGCCTGTGCCTCCTTCTGCAGTTGCCCCTGACTTGGCTGTGTGCTACTGGGCTTCAGGTTTAGGCCAGGGCTTGCTGACATTATTGCGATGGGTACTCTTCAGCCTGTCGAAAGGGGGACCTTGCGTGTGGAAAGGGAACATCTCTGTTCAGTTTATCTGCGCACACGTATTGCTCTGGCAAGGTTCAGAGGCACCTAATGGCGCAGGGACAAAAGAATGCAGTCCATAGCTTTTGGTCAAAATGTGTGAAATTACAGATCAGACACAAAATACAATCTTACAGTCTCAACAGGGAGTGAAATCATAGAATCATAAAATGTATTTGTGTTCATGCCACTCAGGCCAAGCTGGCTTGCCTCACCCGAAAATGCCAAGAAAGGAACAACTTCATTATGAGGATGTATGGTGAATTTCACAGACATGGAATTATTAACTCTGCTTTTGATGAAGAGGTGAAAAACTTGGTGAACGACCTGACCCTGGCAGAGTACACAGTCGCTTTTACACCAATGTGTGATCAAGAGGTAAGTGCTTGTACTTCCTTGTAGGATCCTCATGTTTCCAGTAATAAGATAGTGATTTTCAAAATGTTTAGTGAGATTCAGAGTGTAGTTATAAAATGTATTTCATCACTTAATATAAATATTGCTTCAAGCAAATCATTCGAGTTGGATACTTTTTTGTTGTTTTTACATTTCAGGAATTTATAGCAAAATGCATCAGTGCTCCATGCAAAAAACATTTCCCTGATATTTTGACAAAGCATCTGAATGGGTAATGCAGCACATATTATTCAATTTCACTTTAAATATGAATTTTACTTTTTTCCTGCACAACGCATTATTTTAGATTTCTGAAGAAATCAGGAAAAAAAGGTCTACAGTGAATCACTTTAAGGTTTAAGTCAGTGAACATCTGTATTTGAAAGGGATTTAGTCACTTGTGTTGCTCTGGTGAGAGAAAAGTGGTATACGCCCTGTTTCACACCTGGTTCTGTTCAACATTGTCATTAATAGCTTGGATGCTGGGAATATACTTCCTAATCTTGGAGTAGCACCTACTTGAAGACATTCTTAAGGACAGGAATCTGAATCTGGCAACCTGAAGAAACAGGAATTCCCTTGCAATATTTCAGTAACCATCAACAAGTTTGTTTTTTTTCTTATGATTTTCTATCTCTTATTATTTTAAACAAAACCTGCAATAGTTTCCAAACAGTATTTCGTAATATTTGTATCAAGCATACTTAAATAGAATCTTGGTGGTTAAAAGTGGGAGATTGGTTTCTGGTTGCACGATGGGACAGGATTCTGTGTCTGTCTGTGTCTCCTTTGAGTACCTCCAGTTTGGGTCCACTGCTTTCTCACCTAAGCTCACACTGCACAGGAGTGTTTTAGGTGACAGTAGTTAGTAACTCTCCACCGCCTTCAGACAGGTTCTCAGACAATGCTGTGATAGATGAGCATTAGTAAAGCTTCCCAATACAGTAAATATCAAAATATTGTGCACACTCACACTATCTCCCTGAATGTCTAATTATGAATGTCTAACTTAGCAGCTCCAAAAGGAGAAAATTAGATTGAATCTATAATTCTGACAGCCAGTGAGCTCATTTGCAATATAGGGCCCCACACTAAATTCACTGCTTCAATAGATATTTAGCTATTCATACTAAGTGGAGCACAAACCCCTTCCCATAGTATCCAGCACCGTAGTGGTCAGAGAGATTCAAGCCTGGGGTTTTGATCAGGCTGGGAACAGACTGGCTCTTGCTGGACACCTTGACACTGAGCTTCAGACCATTCTGGTCTGTGATAAGTAATTCCACATGTAACAGGGGAAACCTTTCCAGCCAAGGAAGAGCTGTATGCTCCCATGAAAAATGTATGTTTCTATGGATCAGGTTTCCAACGGAAAATACATCACTACTACTAATTTAATAATGGTTACCAAAAAAAAAAAAAAAAAGACTTTGTATTCATGTGATACATTCCTTTGGTTTAACAAATCTGGTACTGAATTCTGTAGACATATGTTAAAATGAACTGACTTTTCATCTTTGAGGCTTCATTTCTTGCTTTCAAGTCTTATTCTCACTGGAATTCACATCTAAGATTCCAGAGCTATGCCTAACTTCCACTTACATAAAGTTCCTTTGAAAACTGATTTCCTTCCTTCCCCTCAGTTTTTCACTTCTACATAATTCCTAACATTTGAGTACTGCTATACAAAACCTGGTGGGTTGTTGCTTGGGATTCTTTTTTTTATTTTTTTTGCTTTTTCTTCTTACGTATAAGATTTGCAATAGGCTTTACTCATTTCTTGACCCACTGACAAATGGAAGCCTGTCACTGGCAGCAGACCTCTGTGCTTTGGCTTACTGATGAATTTCAACTGAAAATTTGCAGTGATGCATGAATGGCTGATCCAGAGCCCTTTGAAGGGAAAGGGGACTCTGTACTCAATTCAGTGCTTGGCCTGTACTGTAGTTCAGTAAAAAACTTCGAGTCTCGTTCTCAGAAAAAAAAATATATTAAAGTTGTATTAAAACCTCTTTTTTTTTAGATTATTTTTTTGTTGTACATGATATTACATGTAGAGTGGATAGGTCTCCCCTAGCTGTGTGCTAGGGCAGTCCAGCTTCAATGCATCACCAAGTTACTTGTACTTAAAGACAGAAGTGAACTTCAGTTCTTTGCTTATTCAGGACACAACGGATGGTTGCCAGAAGTATTTTCTTCCTAATGTTCATTCCAATTAAAATACTAAACCATGAAGACATATGCAAAACTGATCATTTTTGGAGCTTCTTTTCAGACTTGACTTTTGAGGCATTTGAGGTTCTATCCTCAGAAATGATAAATCCCTGTTGCCCCAATGGCCTTATTTTACTGACTAACTCAAGACTTCTAATCAGTTCAGTTTAGCAGAGCATCATGCATTTTGAGGTTTGTCATTATTGATTATTTTCACAGCGCACTGTTACATTCAGATGCTTGTGAATGAGAAATAAAATTTGCTTGAATTCATGCAGTATCTCATGATTCTGTTCAAGTGGTGTGCTCTTCAGTGAAAGGCAGTTCTCCTTTCAAGTCCCTGTAAAGAGGACTAGATTTTGAATTGCTTCTCCTAACCATAAAACTGTACCTCATGAAGCTCTTTATTCCTAATTTAGTTTAATTGAGCAATTTAGTATAATTTAATTTAATTTTAGTGGGTTTTTATTGTAATAAACTTGTATCATTTCACGGAAGGGGCTTTATTTAACTTCTTTTTCATCCACCACCTATGTCACTGTAGTGAAAGCAAAAATTTTGTGCAGGATGGTGAACAAATGCTTCCTCTCAGTTTTGAAAAAAATAGCCTTTTGGGGAGCCATAGGAATGACAACGTATGTCTAATGTGGACTTGAAATTTTTGGAGGCATGAAGAAGCTAATTTCTAAGCCTCTGTGATGTGTTTTTCTTTTGAAAGACTTAAACTGAGAAACCATTAGAGCCCCATGGAGTAGAGCAATAACAAATTTGGGCAAAAGAGATACCTTAAAACCTTCTCTTATTTTGTGTTTGGAAAATGGAAAGTGTGTGGCTGAAGAGGACACATTCCTGGGACAAGGGCTGCCTCCAGCGGGTGCACATGGAACTGGGCACAGTGCCATAGCTGGGATTCACATACCCAATGTCACACACAGAATGTGTCCATTTTTGGCCTTTTGTCATGTCCCATTTTAATCATCTCCTTTTAAATGCTGATTTTTATTTTTTTTTTTTTAATTGGAAAGACCTTGACCTCATCTTTCTTTTCTTGCTCTTGTAGAATTAATTCATGGACATGATTAACAGTTATTGTTTTTCTGCCTTTCCCAGTGAAAAGAACACAGGGCAGCATTCATCAGCTGGTCTGAGACATTGATGTTCACAGAACATCTAACAAAAAGGACTGGGATTTGGTTTACAGCAGCTGCTTTACTTGGGTTGGTAACAGTAGGAAGCAAGAGATGTTCCAGATAACTAATAGGAAGTGTAAAAGAGAAGGCTTTATTTCTTCCTGAGTTTAGGTGTCTACCTGCAGTTTAAAAAACAGGCTTTACCCAGTCTGACTGGCTCAAACATGAGGCAGTGTCCGTGCTGCTTTTGGTGTACTAGAGAACCACAAGAGAAGCAAGTGAGCTTGGCTTGCCCTTCACATCACAGCCCAGCCGGTACTTTGGGCGCTGCCCAGCCAATGCTGCACTATTTTGGGGCCTTTTCTCTCTCTTTTGGTGTGTGTGTGGAGAAATAGGAGTATGTTTAATTCTTTCCCTCAAATGATTGAGCCAACAGCCTCTGTCCAGATGACTGTAATGGAAAATGCTGCTGTACTCATCCACTTCAATTTCCCTTGTGCTGGAAGGCTTTGACTTGATGATATATTTTATATATTCTTTCCATACTGGGTCTGAAACCATTGTGGCTCTTTGCCCTCATTTCTCAGGGCTGAGAGGCAATTTGTGCAAGGAATATAGGGATAAATCGTAGTGCTTTTTAATGCTTTCCATACAGTCATCTTAAACCTTATAGATGGAAAGCTCCAGGCAAAGAATGTGTCCAGTGCACTGAATTATTTGTTTTACAGAATAGGGAATGAATGTGCTGAACAACTTAGCTTAATTCTTCTTTCTGTCATGGGATTTCTTCTGAGATATGTTTTGGTAGAACAGTGCTTTTTGTTTGTTTATTTGTTTTTATTTCTACTCGTTACATTCCAAGAAATCACTTACTCCTTTCCTGAGAATCATATTTGAAGGAAACAGGCCTGACATAAAATTCTCTGATGCTCTCCTTAAAATGGTTTGTGTGTGGCTGGTGAGGTCAGAGGCTTTTCTGGCACTGAGGGTGAGACACATTTCATGTTTGATGTCTGTACTTTGAACAGTCACAGCCATGGTAGTTTATCTATTTATTTTCATAGTCAGTGCAGAGAAAGAGGTACTTCCAAGGAAGTATCCAGGCCATTTTACCTACCTGCTTTAGGTAAGTGGAAATGACTGTGCACTGGAAGAGGTATCCCAGAGAGGTTGTGAAGTCTCCCATGCTGGATATGTTCAAGAACTCTCTGGGCACAATCCTGTGCAATGTGCTCTGGGGGGGTTGGACCAGGTGATATTTCGGCCTCACCCATATTGTGATTCTATAATAAGGTGGGAAGAGTAGTAGATGTTGGACTCTGTTGGTAGAGAAGAAGGAGATACGCTTTGGTCAGAAGAATTTAACTTAGGGCTTTCAATCTTCTGGGGGCAATGATGACCAAGAACAAGGAATCTTACAAGGTGAAGGTTTTTTTGCAGGAAGAGGTCTTTTTTTCCCTGACATTACAGGAAATGTGACTTCAATCATTAGAATTCCAAGTGGGTTAAAGAGCAGGTGTTATTCAGTAATTTTTTAAAGAAGGGCAAAATCTGCTTCTGTGACAGGTTTTTTGACCTTCGGAAAAATTATTAAAAATACTAAAAGGCATGAAATACAGATTAAAGCCAGTTAATGGCAGAGTGGCCTTTCCAGTGAAATAACTGGTAAAGTTGTTCAATAATCTGTAAATGGCTGTCTGTTTAGAAGGCATCTCAAGAATTTGTGGCTGAGGAGATAGACCATACTCAAGATTACTGCCATTTTAAAGTAAAATTGGGTTTGGTTGACAAAGATTTAGATCTGTTTCCTGACTGCATACATAATACAGCAGATATTTTTTATTGCAGATATTTTAGCAGTGGTTTTTACATGGTTATTCATGGGCAACAGCATGCATTTGTCTAGAACAGTAAATGCTGATAGAGTAATAGCCATGATTAAAAAAGAAAAGCTTTAAAAAACTAACCTCCCTGTATTTTTTGATAAGTGCTAGAATTTAGATTAAGATACAATTTAAAATTAAAAATATCCAGATGAATTAAAACATTTTATTCTTATCTCTGACATCGCTGTCTTTTTTTTTTTTAATGTTATTGGAAGATGGGGTTTTTTTGGTATTAGTGGCAATCCTTTCTAGAATTTGGCATTATGCGAGTTTACACTCTTTTGAATTTGATGGAATATCACAATATTTTCATTTCTTTTAATTTCTTCTAGGTGGGCTAATTTGTTGAAAACTGAAAGGAAATCAAAAAACATCAAAGGAAAACAGAATCAATATTGTAAAAATAATTAAAAATAACAAAAGAAAACAAATCTAAAAAAAGAAGAAGAAATTAATGTCTGGACATTGAAACAAAATGCAGAACTTTTGCTTAGCTGCATCCATAGTGTTATAGAAAATATGATTTCTAGTGTTTCACAGAGTCTTACGGAACACCGAAGATGAGTCTTTTTGAGAGAATCATACCAACTTTCAAATATAGCACAGACTATACTGTGAAAGCTTCATCAGTGTAGTAGAATCTTCACTCACCAGGGTTTGCATTAACCCACCTTTCTGCTGAGTTTCACTACTTCAGCTGCAGAAGAATTTGCTAATTCCAAGAGGCAAAGTAGTTTGTGAGTAAAACAGTAGAAGGAAAGGAACGACCCTTCAAGGAGGTTATTTTTCTAGAAATGACATGTTCCAGTGTCACAACTTTGATTTGGTGCTGTGTTTTTTCTGGTAGCTTTACCAGCTCTACTGACTATGGGGAGGACAGTGATTTGCCTTTGCATGGGTCATTGAGCTAGAACTTGTTCTGCTCCTGCTGGCTCTCATCTATCACCATGGATGCCTCTAACTGTGCTTCCTGTAGTGAGGAAATTCTCATCAAATAATTTTAGACCCAATCTCTTCATGCCTCAAAACATTTCAGAGCTACCCTTTATGACCCCTCCATCGCTTTCAGCCAGCCAGCATTTTTTGTGAGTTCTGGGGAGAGATAGTGCACACGTAACCTTGGTTAGAAACCAAGGACTTCTGGAGCTGCCTTGGGCTTCTGTGTTTATAGGGGAACACGCAAATGTGTGACTTTCACTTTCCACCTTATCTATGCCTGTGATGCTAGGATATGTTTGGGTATTCATGCCACCTAACCTAAATAAATGCAGACAGACTGCCTCTACAATCAGCATAGAAAAAGTAAGTCTTTTATGGAAGAGCAGCAATCTAAGTTGTGTGCCCAAAGTTGGTCAATATAAGTGACCTTTTAATTTCTATATGCCCTTGTCTTGTTCCCCGGCCTCTCGTTCAACTTGAAGTAAATGATCCAAGTGGCAGCTGCTCCTGGGCAGTGTCTCAGCTGGCCAAACATGCTTGTGTTGGGTACATTAAGGAGACCAATGACCACAATTTACCAGCATTGGTTCCCTCATCTTATTGTTGCAAGCCAAGAACACGGGGTGAAATGGGATCAAAGGCAGTGTTAGTGTTCATTGCTTGTGTTTACCACTCACCTTTTCTTATGTGGTGTATCCTGGGGAAGCTCCATAGTGATCACTCCTGAAAGACAGTGAGACTTCTTCTCTGGGCAATGGCAACAGCTTATACACTGTGCATTCTTCTTCATGTCACAATAGAACTATATTTAGATCCAGGAACTTGTCAATAAATGCTCATCTCTTTGAGGGGTCATTTCAGATCAATCTTACACCTCTATGGCATTTCAGAGTTCTTTGACTTATGTTTTTTAATGGACATAAGTGATGTAGATGTAGCTCATTAAAGATGCACAGGGCAAAACTATAATTATTTTAAGTAAAATATATTTTATATTAAGTAACTCTTTCTGACCTTCCAATATTTCTAGTATTTGCATTTCTGGAACTTTTTCAAGAGGCAATGAGGTGCTAATGCGTAATCAGGTATATTAATTTTAGAAATGAATAAATAAATAAATCTTCAAAAACCCAAAGGCTGAACCTGTTGTTAACAATCTTAAATTTGTTTTCATGTGCAATTGCAAAAAAAAAAGAAATGTAATGGTGATCCTGTAGCTATAATAAATTTGTATTTGGATGATAAAATGCTACTGCCCTGTGGTAGTCTTTTCTATTCTAGGAGACCTTCTATTCCTGCTTGCAACTGTTATGAAAAGGTACATAATTAAACTGCCATTTCTCTCTAAATTTGGCTTCAGCTCAGTGAAGATATTTGAAAAGGATAGTTTGCTGTGGTGTTAAAGTTGATTTGGAGGTGAAGTAAAATCAAGTACATTAATACCATGTTTATGCAGACCAGGAGGGTCTGCATAAGAGTTCATGCAGTTGAACTAACACACTTTTGAAGTCCGTTCAGCTTAACTTTCTTGGGCCTTCATAGGTAGACAAATCTGAATTAGTTGTGAAGCATGGGCTGAAACAATAAAAGTGTAAAAGAATCATGTTAGAAACTTTGAGATTCTTCAAGAGGAGACCTAACCTGAGACAATTTTTAAAATAAGTAATTTTTGTCCACTTTTTATCTATTTTTTTTTTAATAGCCCAAGGCAAATTTTTGCCTGCAGTTAAAACTTCAAGATATTTTTGTTTGCTTGTTTTGTGGATGAGTTGACAAATACAGGATTCTTTTTTAAATGGTGCAGATGCAGGAATGCTTCACATCTAAACTAATTGGCATATTATCTCTTTTTCTTATTTTGCTAAATGTAGTTTATTTGCAGCTGACTTCTGTGAATATTTCTTTTAATGGATTCATCCAAATGGCTTGCACTAAATCCAAGATAAACACCATTGGAAAACTTCATCTAACTTGAATTTCTTAAAATTGCATTTACTCTTTCAGGTGCTGCCTTCTTCCACAGACATTTCACAGGCTAATGGACAGCCAGAGGATCTCGAGACAGCTGCCACAGTGAATGGGATGACTGGGTCAATACTTGCAAACTCTCAGCAAGAGGCAGATAGCACCCACAGTTCTCACATCACTTCAAACGTGTATGGTCGTTCTCCTATCAAATTAACAAGCCCAGAGAGGATCATAGCCCTGCATCAAGAACTGAGACAAAACCATTGCAAAACTTACCAGGTCAGTAAAAATTTTCTCACTGTTTTTAGTTTAGTGAAATCTATTATTCTTAGCAGAAGAGACAGATATGTGAATGATTCCTTCGATAGCTGCACATTTGATTGTTAGTTTAAACAGTCTGACAATAATAAATGTTTAAAGTTTTTTGTTATGTATTTTCTTCCCCATTGTTTGTTGTTATGTTGATCTTGTCCTACCTTTTTTCCCTGCAAAGTGTTTTTTTGGGTTTTCCTTTTTTTTTTTTTTTTTTTAGTGATCCAATTATTCCTATGCCCTGAAGCTCTTTATAGTAATTTCCATTAACCGCAGGAATCCTGTTAAGAACAGAGCTGATCAATTGCAATTGCATTTGTGACAGTCTGCTGCTAAACTAAACACGCAAGAGATTTCACCCTCTCTGAGACAGCATACCCTCTCCATATTTGTATGGAAAAGAACCCCAAATATGCAATTACTGGAGCTGGTTAGGTAGAGTAGTTAGAAATATTACTCTACTGAATTTTATTTATAATCTTGAATTAAAATAAATGTAATAAAACAAACTTATTATTTCTGCTTTTGGCATTAATGAAAAAAATATGCAAGATACTGAAATGTCCTTTTAGTTAAGAAATTTATTATACAATGAGATGGTGACTCAGAATTCTACTAATATGTTACTTAGTCCAGTAACAGTTCAAATTGAGTTTCCTGCTCCTTTTCTCTCTCACGGTCACACATAAAAAGGACCAATGAAAATATTGCCATGAAAGAAAACTATATGGAGGGCAGAATGCAAGTAGCTCTTTGATGGACCTGACCTTTGTGAGTTCAAAGATTATTTTTTCATATAAATCACATGAGTTGTAATTAAATCCCAGTGAGAGCAGGACATGGGTCTCATGGAGAATTACATGCGAAGCTATGGCTGAAATCAGCCACAGTGCATAGAGTGGCCTGTTTCCCCATAACATACAGAAACACACAGTGACATCCAAGGTTATGGTTTCTCTTCTTTCCTCCTCAGATACCTTCAGTTGTCTCCTCCAGCTCAAATCCACAGGCTGATTGCAACTTGCCCATGATCCATACGGAAGCTCCTTGGCCTCTGCTGTCAAGGATGAAGGATGCACTGGTGCCTCTGGAGCGCAGTGTCTTCTGGGCCACGAAGGGGAGGGATCGGTTGTCGAAACGTGATGATGTATTTAGGGGTCAAACAGGAAATCAGCATGCAGGTGCTACTCCCCAGGGGCTGAAACAGAAAAGTGCCATTATGAATAAGGCATGGCTCTCTAGAGAAAAAACAGATGGCTCAACCTCAGCTACCGCAGCAAAAAGCTATTTGTCAGACGTGTTGTCAGCAAGTAATAAAGGTCGAAATCCTGTGGGGAGAAATCAGCTGCACGGGAAAGAATAAAACCTGCAGAAATAAAACAAGGTAAAGAATCTTAGCAACGTGATTTTTCCCATTGCTACAAAAGTACTAATAATTTTTTAAAACAAAGGTACTTTACTACTTAGCATAGTCCGGCAACTAGTTTGAGATGACTGAAAAATTTACATGGAAAAGAGCTGTAATGCTTTTTATAATCAAAATTCTTTTAGAACACTTGAGATCATTGAAACCCATGGATTTTTAATTAGCTGGGCCACCTCCACATTTTTTTTTGCTTTTCTTTTAACTGAGACTGTGAAGCAATCTATTAAATCACTTTTACTTATATATATGACCCATTTCTTCAGTGTGCAGTGGCAGGTTCTGAGAGAACATCTGCCTTGTGTGACTGTTTCCTCTGGAACCTCAGGAAGTGTAGCATCATGGACTTCCTAGAATCTAACTTTACAGAAATTGGAGAGTCATTTTGCTGTGTTTCTTCAGGCTTGGGATACTTTTTAAAATTGTATCCTTTTTTTTTTTTAATCGACTGAACTCCAGCAGGATACCCAATGTATTACTGTAGGTGTAGTATCTGTAGAATAGTACCCTTCAACTGTTACTTTTACATGACAAATGGCAGCTTGACTTGAGTAGTTCTACTGGACATGTCCACAGCCACTTTCTTTAGGGGACTGCGTGGGCATCATGGGTACAGTAACATCTGAGTTCAAGGGATGGATGATTCAGACTGCACCCTGTGCTGCCAGACCCCTACACCCGCCACAGGGACAAGTGCATGGGGTGCCAGGCCACCTGCGCTGGCACCGCCAGGACAGAACTTCCTCATTGCCTGGCTCAGAAAGAGTTGTGGCATGGGGTGCATGAACCTTTGATGGATCCTGGCTAAGGAAAGGAGGAGGGAATAGTGTGTCTGTGCAGGTCTGTGTGCGCTAGTGCCGGTTGACTCCAGGAAGTCTAACTCAGCATAGCTGTAAATTCCTCAAAATACTTATTTATATTGTGATCCCACCAGATTTAATTACTTTGGAAAACCTCCATTATTCATACCTCCCAGTTTTCTTTATTTTTCATCACTTACATTAGAAAAGGGCATTAACACACAGTAATACATGGCACAGTTCCTGTGCTTTTCCTCTGCATCCATTGATTATCCCAGTTGGTTCACATTATGTTACTACTTTGTTTGATGCTGCTTTTTTGGAGGCCAGAAATAAAATGATTGGTTTTGATGAAATATTAATGCACACACTCACACTTTATTGTGGAAACCCGCCTTCAGTTGCTCAGTTAGGTAGTGGTACAGTTGCTTACAGCACTAACTGAATTACTCTTCATCCAACATATCTTTAGAAAACATACACCAGATGCCAAGGGAAATAGTCTCTGGAAGCGATGTTTTTGAGTGCTGTCTGGGCAGAGGAGACACCAGTGAGATTCCAAAATGTGGGCTTTTGCTTTCATGTATCTTTCTTTTCTTCCGGATACCAGGCCAGAACTTCTAAAGACAGATATACCTGGTATCCAGCCATCAGCTGCCTTGTGAAATGTAATGATATTCTGATGTGCAAAACCACCTGTAAATATTGAATGTGGTGACTTTACGTTGGTAAAATGGTGCTTTAAGAATTAGCCCTTGTGAGAGCTTTTTGGAGCTTTATCTTTCTGACAGTAAATACAGGGCTTGGTAGTTCAGTCTGAGGTCATAATGCATGAAGTGTGCTAATAATTAATAATAATACCCTATGATAATACGATAACAACCCTTTGTTATCCTAGTGTAGCTATCTACTTTGTGTTTGGGACTGTAGTAACTATCCGTGAAATTAAGCCCTTGTCAGTCTAGTCTCTTTCTATCAAAGATAAGTGTGATTTATTTTAAATTGTAAGGCTTCATTTTAAGCTAATTAGGTTATTTGGCCCCATCCTTCCTCCTGCTGGAATTAATAATTTCCTGAACAAGGGCCACAGACACACAGAGGTGTAGACAGAGGAACAGACATTTCCAAGGATATTACCTGCACTGAAGCACTACAATGCAAAATGGACTCAAGCAATTCATCCCACAAATGGAATCTGTGCTGGCACTTCATAGCTTTGCTTCACAAGTCACAGATTTCCTGTAGCCCCTTGTGTTTTTAATTTTTTAAGACATCCTACATCATTTCTTCCTACTACAAAGCATTGTTTAAGGATATGCAGATACCACGGTTATCATTAGTCCAGCTGTTTCAGCTGCTCTTCATTTCTCTTAAATAAAAATGTGATAATTTAGACACTACAGTGGTCGAATGCTAATAAATTAGCAGCAATCATTTGGAGTACTGCATGCAACAGCATTGGAAAAGGTGGGTCAGCTAAAGGTTTTCTCTTTTGAACTTCTGTCCTACTCCATTTTTCCCACTACTGAATGGGCAAATGAGAAGTGATAGTCAGATTGTGCCCGATAATTATGCACTAATTGATCTACAAGAAGATTAGATGATGCATTGCACCATCAAACAGGGCTCTTCAAATTCTTTAAACATGATCATTTATAGAAACCTGACCCAAAATGTACAGTGGTGGACGAGATGGTTCCTATATTGCTGTCCTGCCAGGCTGAGGTCCCTTGGGAGTCTGAGTTAGCTGAATGACTCATTAGAATAATTAATTTTGCCTCTTATTCTGTAAATTATTTGGGGCTTTTTTCTGAAATTAAGCGTTATCAGTAGCAATGTGCTTACAGAGCACATCTGAACAGTTGACTTGTCTTGAATCACCTGTGATCTGCTGTTTGTCATCCACGGACCTGCATGAGTCAAATGGCATTATCTGTACTTGACTGGATGATGAGGATACTTGGAGGGAAGCTTGGTGACAGCATGCTTCCTACTGACAGATGCTCACTGAGCATGCTTCTCATTCAGACAGACTCTTCCACTTCCAAAGGAATTGTTTGAAACAGCACAGAAAACTATTTTCTAGGATCCATAGTTAGCAGCAAATGAGTGTTTATTAACATACTCAGACAGTATTTGCCCAGCTCTTTTTTCCTAGACTTGAACTCCCTAATACTGAAGTAAAAATACCTCTTTTTAGCAGGGAAAATATCTATTTTCTCTCTACTTTTAACAGAATTATTTCTAAAAATAGAATTATGTGGAGGCAGTAATCTGAAATGGTGCTTAGTGCTTTCTAAAGGCCGTGTGAAAGATAAACATTAAAAGGAAATTAATGGTGTACCTGTGACTACAAATGCACTGTAGAATAGTGTATCAGCTATGAGGGAGAAATTGGAATCTGAGAATCTAACACCACTGGAAAGAATAGCCAGTCTTGTATGGCAGGTGAAAAAAATACATCACTTACTTCCAACGCTGAATAAGCAGTTTTCTGCAATCAAAGAAAACTAATAATTCTCCTGCAGTTGTGCCTTATCTGTTTTGCTCTTTAGGTAGGAGAGGTCATAAACAGGGAATTTAATGCAGTTTTTAGGTTCACATGCAAAGAAACAGAACACCTACAGTGACAGATCATGCATATTTTAAAAAAGTCCTCTTTAGTCAATGCAATTCTTGTATTAGACTTCTACTCTTATTTTTCAGGAAAATAGCATTCATAATATTTAAAAATATAGTCAGTTACCCTGTATTTTGTCTACGCTCACCTGTATGTGCAGTCTCACTTAACTAGAAAAAATTCATTATGCAAGGCCAAAAGGTGAAATCAGTTGCCAGTTACATTTTAGGAATATCTAGAACAGACATGCTTTGATCAGAATCAATGGAAGGAACAAGGTCAGCGTCCCTCTTTGAGAACTGATCTGCTGGAGAAGGCCTGGAAGGCACTGGAAAGATGACAAAACTCATTGTCTTTCAAATAAATGATGCCAGTGTCAGCTCTAGGTTCTGCTGGATATTAAACATTTGCAGAAGATGTAGAAGGGTTCCTCCTGAAGCCTTTCACTCTCTATCTATTGCTTGTCTTTTGCCATGGAAAGTTTTTATGCACATAGGAAATCTGGGAGGCAGATCTTGTGCTCATTCTGTGGTCACTCAGTTGCATGCTCAGAGCTGGTATTTGTACGAGTCGGAATAAAAACAAGTTGCCCACGAATAAATCTTCTCTAGTCCCTAATAATCCCTGTTTATATTTTTTTGAGTAGTAATTCTGATTTGTAAAAGTACTATCTAATACCTTCTTAGTAACAGCCTTTTCATTGAGCCCTTAAGCTGATGGATATTAAAGCCCCTAATTAAAACCAGATAATGTATGAAAGATTTCTATAGTGCAGGCCTTTCTCTTAAGGCCAGATTAAACTAGGAAACTCATACATCTGTTTGCACAACTATGTTCTCATCAAATCAGGCACCTTGCAGCATTGACTTAGGTCCATCCTTCTCACAGTAGCTTTTTCTTGGAAATAAAGAGAACAAGAAAGGCCAGGACAGAAAATGGAGTGTTTCAGAAACATTGGCCTATTACATTTAGCTAGGAATGTAATCTTTCCCTGTTCTATGGCTCTGATGCTATCAGTCAAGATAATGGTGAACCATAGAATAATATGTTCATTTACATATAAATATGTATAAAATACTTCTGTGCATATATAATCTCTATATATATAGTTGCATGCAGTTTGGCATGAATAAATATAGTCTAAAATAATAGGGATAAGTGATTTTCTGCACATCTTTCTCTCTTTTTTTTTTCCTTTCTTTTTTCCTCTCTCTTGGGATTGCAAATAGAAGTAGGAATATGAGAAGAGACTGATTTTTTTTTAAATCTAAACCTTACATTAAGAGGAAACTAAGACTATATAGTGAAAATTGTGGTTGTACCTTTACTACACTGCAAGTTAAAATCCAGGTTTGTATCAATCTGTCTTCCCTTTCCCAAATACCCTAGATTCCACTGGTGTATTTGCATGGACCTCTCAGTCCAAGTGTAGATGGCAGTGAGACCAGGCCACTGGGGAGATCCTTGCTCTATAGCAGTGTAGATCCCTGTTGTTTCCTGCTGCTGAAATACAAGAAGAAAAAAGATCAGTGGTTGTATAAAATACTGTTGGTAAGACTTGCTTTTATATGCATAAACCATTGAACCTTTACTGGGTGGGAGCCAGGCACCACTAGAGAAAGTATCAAGCCCCCACAGTGGAAGCCAGACTGACTTGCACCCTTGTTACAGATCTCTTGAACTGTAGCCGCTGTCGTATTTCATCTAATGTAAACTGTCTGCCTTTGGAAATCTTAATGTAGTGTGGCAAGTTCTGCAGAGAAAAAGCTATGACTTGTGAAGTTAAGCAGCTCTTTAAAAGAAGAGAGAAAAAAGAAAAAAGAAAAAAAGAGCTAGTGGATCCTGTTACAGATGGTGGGTTAGGTTCAGCAGGGTGCAACAGCAGCTCAGTTTCAGCCTGGTGATCCAGAGCAGCTGTGAGCCTGGCTTCCCAGGCACTGAGACTCTGTTTATGTTCAAGCCATTAGTGAACCAGGTCAAATATCTAAGGATGGGAGAGAGAGGGGTTTTTTTGTGGGTTTTTTTTGGGGTTTTTTTGGTGGTTTTTTTTTTTTTTGGTAGGTTACTGGGAATATTTAATCAATGATTATTCAGAAATTAAGATGTTACCTGTTCTGTTCTGCCTAGTCACCGCATTTTTGGTTATGGTGTAAGAACATGAAGCAAAGGAGAATTTCAGTAAAGGATTCCTGGAAATTCACTGGGGTTGGACTTGTATTATTTGGACAATTTGGAAGCTTTGAATTGCCATGGCTTCTCAGCATATGGGTGGCTGGCAAAGCCTCCTTTGAGTGGGAAACACCTGGAGCACATTGCTGATTTTTGTAATGCAGCTCCGAGGCTGAAAATCATGAGCGATTCTTTCTCACCCTTACTAAAAGCTGCAGCTAGAAGAGAGGATGTGGCTGTCCCTTGCCCCCACCATCTGCTGAGTGCTGCCTCTCTGCTTTCCCATCTGTGGGCTGGGGACTCTGTCTCTCAGCAGCCACATCTCCATTCCCAGCTGGCTGCAGACAGTCCCTTCTGGTAAATGGGCTTTAAAACCTGGGGGTAAGGCTGCCTAGCTGGAGGGTACTGATAGTTTGTCACTGTTTGCACAGAAAGCTTTGCCTGGGGACAAAAGGCTGTTTTTGTCACTCAAAGGAGCTGATTTGTAGGAGAAACTGCAATCCATAATGTAGCTTCTCTATTGATAGCAAGGGACTGGACTCTGCTCATCCCTGCCACCCTTACAATTTTATGTGCCTTTTCTGTGCTGGATGTGATCACCAATACTAGGTGGCTTCTGAATGAACAGTTAATTAGTGACCTTTTGTGGGTAGAGGACTTTTTGCAAATGACTGTTTTGTGGATGAGCAGACAGGCTGTCTGAGGTACATAAGCTTGCCAGAAAGAAATAACAAATGTACTTCATAGTTTTTTTTATGTGATCTGGATACTACATCATTTTACAAGGCAGAGGTATACTGTCTGTATCTTATAGCTGGTGAGTATAAGCCTAGAGAAGCTAAGGTCCAACTAAAGAGCTTTCATTAAGAGCACGCAGCACTATCAACACTAAATTAATCCATGGTTTCATGGAGGACAATTCCTAAGTCTGAGCTGGGAGGTAGAGGTCTTGATCATTTAATTTTTTATGATAGCTGCAGAGGCTTTCATCCCCTAATTTACCTCTTGTGGCTCTTACGCCTCCATCGCCTCCTCTCCATGAACAGAAATTGCTGTCTCCTCAAACCTGTCAGTGTGGCTGCTCAAGTGATAAACTCCAGGAACCATTTCTGTCAAAATGAACCTACTAAAGAGTAAATGACCACAGAAGGAGCTCTGCACTAATTCTGGGGAATTAGTGGTGGGTGGCAGGTGGCTGGCCCTGATTGAGTGTTGAAGAGGATGTGGAGGCAATGACCTCTTCAGGCTCTTGAAACCTAAGAAATGAAGCCACAACTGATATGGGCAAGAATTTTGGTGTGTGACATGGACTGAATTGGGCTCAGAACAGAAAGTACCTTGTGTGATGATGCTCAGGAGAGCCAGAAAAAAATCACTGCTCATTAACAAATAATGTGGATGTCATCATTGGAGTCTACCATAGACTGCCTAGCCAGGACAATGACGCCAATGACTTATTCTTTAATAAACCCTGAATGAACTGCCCTTGTCCTTACGGGGGATGTCAACTTGCCAGAAATTAGCCGGGAGCATCACACAGCTGGCACAAACAGGTCCAGGAAATTCCTAAAACAGCTGGATGACAACTTCATGGTACAGGTACTAAGAAAGATGACTAGGAAAGATGCCCTCCTTGATTTCTCTCTTATTAACAAACAGGGTCTCATGAATGAAGTAGAGATTGGTGGCTGTCTTGCCCACAGCAACCATGAAGTAATCGAGTTTAAAATCTCTGTTGACAGGAGGAAAAGTACCACCCACTAAAACTTCAACCCTGGACATGAGGAGAGCAGGCTCTGGGCTGCTCAGGGCTCTAGTTAGTGAGGTCCGCTGGGAAAATGCTTTTGAAGGTGCTTGGGTCCATCAATGTTGGCCACTTTTTAAGCACCACTTCCTAAGATCATAGGGGCAGGCAATTCCAAAATGTTGGAAGACAAGCATGTGGGGAAGAAGTCCAGCTTGGCTGAAGAGGGATCTTCCTTTGGAGATATGACAAAAAAGGAAGGTGAAATTAAGATCAGGGGATGTCCCATGTGCAATTTTGGGCATGACAACATAAGATATAAAGCTATTAGCATGAAAGGAGGGCTACAAAGATGGTGAAGGGCCTTGAAGGGAAGCTGTATGAGGAGTGGCTGAGGTCACTTGGTCTGTTCAGCCTGGAGAAGAGGAAATGGAGGGGAGACCTCATTGCAGTTACAATTTCCTCATGAGGGGAGGAGGACGGGTAGGCAGTGATCTTTTGAAGATCTCTTGATGACCAATGACAGGACACAAGGGAATGGCCTGAGGCTTTGTCAGGGCATGTTTAGGTTGGATATGAGAAAGAGTTTCTTCAGCCAGAGGGTGGTCAGGCACTAGAACAGGCTCCCCAGGGAAGTGGTCACAGCACCAAACCTGACAGAGTTCAAGAAGCATTTGGACAATGCTCTCAGGCACATGGTGTGATTCTTGGAGCTGTCCTGTGCAGGGCCAAGAGTTGTACTTTTATGATGCTAGTGGGTCCCTTCCAACTCAGAAGATTCTGATTCTGTTGTATCTGACATCTGCGTCTTTCCCAGAACAGCTCATTCCTGTTTTCCCGCTTGTAGGTGACTCTGTGAGACTGTGGTTTGTACTGACTTTTGCATGTGGACATACAAATGACTCAACATTTCCTGGTTCTTCTCTGGTGACATGACATGACAGGTTTCACCTCATCACAGTGTAGGTCTAAAATAGGCTAAGTGCCTTTTCAACTCACTGACTATAAGGATGAGTGGAGTGGAACTACCTCAGACGTCAAGTCTACACTGCAGGAAAAAGGGAAGATGATTCCCACCCAAAGAACTTCAGTAGTAAAGTGACTAAGGCCAGGTGGGACTTGGTTGTGGTGACCTGGTAGTGCCTAGCAGGGAAAAGACTTGAAATCTTCCTCCTGTGTCTTGGATGACTGCTCTGAACACTGAAGTAGTCTTCCTAAAAGAGAAAATGGACAATAACTGTTGGGAATCTCTCTTTTGTGTTGTTCTCTGTTTTGAATCTTCTCCCTGGGAACTTTTCCCTTGTACTTATACCTTGGATTAACTATATAGTTTTGTCTTAGTTTATAGTCACAAACTCTGGATTCTCTGTATGATTTTTAGGTACCCGTTTATAAATATATTAAACAGGAGATTAAATGTGCATGTAGATCTAAAGCCTTATTGACCTGACAGGTTCTCCCAAGGTCCCAGGAGATCAGAGGCAGCATTCATTGAGTGATATATTGAGCATATGCCACATGTAGTGCTAATACTCTTATGCTTTTGCATAAAAATAAGCCAGATTCACTGTTCTTTATTTGTGAACTGTGCACTCCTCTTTACTTGTGAGTGCTTCCTCTTGAATAATATAAAAAAGAGGACAATGCAGAAGAGAGGAAATCAGCTTAATATTAGTGTATTCAAACACATGGATTCAGCCTGAACTGTGGAGAATTCTCTTCAGTGAGTTACTAGCTGCAGCACTGCCATTCTCCTGGGAAATCATCTAAGCACATGTGTTTCTTTTAGAAGGCTTCTGACCTCTTTTGTGTTCTTCTTCATTTCTGTGCCCTAAGTAAGGTGATATTAAAACAATTCCTTGTTGGTATGCTTCCCTGGGAGCTTTACAGAGTGTAAAGGAGGGAAGTGGTTTCTGCTGCTCCTAAATTAAAAGCAATCGCTCATACTCCAAATCTCTAGAAGATGAAATGTCTGCTAAGAATGGGTGATGCTCTTTGCACTGGCAAACTGGATGCTGAGGAAAGAATAATGTGATTGTCAAGACACATCTTTCAGTTTAATAAACTATTTTGAGAAGAAGGCTCTGCCTTGGTTTAATAGTAGTCCTTGGGAAAAAAAAATTCTAAACTCTAGCATGAAAACAAACACTTCTTTTCTATTTTGAAAAAGACATACTCTCTTCTGCATTACAAGAGTACTTTGTAAATTAGGCTTTATTCATATAGGATATGAATAAGACAATTGCCTTGGCAGTATTATTAGGAGTAATAACTTCTGTTGTGGATAAATCTGACCTTTTTTGGAATGTAAAAACATTCATATTTTATTTTCTAGCCTAGCTTTTCCCTTGGAAGAGGTTGTCTTTTCTGTAAGGCTTATTTGAAATGTCATGATATACAGACTATTATGAATTACTACTTTAGAGCTCTCAGTTGAACAGAGGTTGTAGCAATATATTGTTTTGCATGTCTCAACTGCATACTCTGGAAGCTTAATATCGGGTGCCTCCTTCCTGCCCCACAATGACTCTTTTGGGACTAATTAACAAGTCACAGTGTTGTACAAAATGTCTGAATCAGGTTGTCAAAGTCCTCCTTGATTATCAGTGGAAGGGAATGCATTTCCATCTGTGTGCTTTATATAGGGACCCCTTTGCACGGGGGTTTCCCCTCCCTTCTGTCCCTTGGCAGAGAGTTTACACTGCTCCCACAGTCAGTGCACCCAGTGTGTTTTCCCTTGGCAGCAAAACTGTGACATCCTCAACCATCACAGGGCTGACACCCATCCATCGACACTCAAAGAAAATAAAACATCAGTCACATGGACTTCAGACCCTGGGAGCTGCACTGCTGCCTTCAGCTCATGGAGCCATGGGATCCTTGGTATTTTTGGATTGCTGCAGCTGAACCCAGTGTTATCTGTTAGTGACCACACCACTAAAAAGCCAACCTCTAATTTATTACCTTATTTATAGGCCCACTTGATAGACTTCTGACGCAGTTGAACTCACGTTCAATGATTAATGTTAAATAAAAGCTAGTGTTACATGGCCCAGTTAGATTAGATACTCATGATCGAATCTTGTCAGTCAGCCACTGCTCATAACCACTTTATGTCCTCATAAAAGACTGTACCTGTGCTGCTGTAGGTTTTCAGGTTAAAAGAAGATCGTATTATAATAAGATTAATAGCCAGAGCTTACATAAGAGAATAGGATAATTATCCATATACAGAATCAGAAATTTATAGGAGGATATGCTTAAACAAATGTAACTTTTACCACATAAAATGTTATGGAGATTTTTCAAAGTCACAGGAAGGTTTTAGGAATTCAGATTTCACTGCCTTTCTTTTAGGTGGCAACTAACTTCTCTTATGTTTTTGAAGATGTCCCCTATATTATTGAATTTGATTATACATATCATATAGAATCACTTAGGGCCAAAGATGAAGAATTCTTTGTGATTTTTAAAATTTTGCATTTATTTGTGGAAATTTTCAATTGAAGTATTTACCCATTGGACAGTATAAATAAAAGGAGCTGAAGAGCCTCGGGGTGATTTCCCTGGGACTTGGTAACATTCACCTTTGTAAAACCTGGCAAGCGACAGGACTGTTGAAGAAGCATTTCATCTCCCCGGGCATCAGGAAGCGGCTGCGGATCTGACTGCTGAGCTTCAAGGACAGTCACGTGTGGGCTTAATGGGAATTAACAGATTCCAGAGATCCTAAATGAATGTTCCTGTTAGGAGGGATGCTTTTCTTCTCACCCTTTTTGTGTGTCGAGATCAATATCTCATCAGGGAAGCCTTCAATATAGAATATTTTGAATAAGCACACAATAAATAATTTTCTCTTTACTGCATTTGGGCTATAGGAAAAAAAATATTCCTGGTATAATGAGTAATAAGTAGAACAAAGATCATTTGGGAATAAAATGTATCTGTTTGATCCATTTGATAATTTCCATCTGGATAGCATTTGCCTCCCTCAGTAAAGGGAACAGGAGCTGCCTATTTCTAGTCAATCTGTTGAGTTTCTTTCATAGAAAAGGGCAATTTAGCTTTTCCTTCCATATGGGCATACATTATTACATTTACAAACATGTTAATATTTTTTTTTTTTTGACCCTAGAAGAAGTCTTAATTCCTGGGTGGGTTGGGATGTGGGTTGAATATTCTCTTTTTTTTTTCCATAAATCATTAGGAGAGAAGAAAGATCCTCACTTTTCTGTAGAGATAGGTATTGGTTAATTTACTAAATCAAAAGAAACATTGCTTTTCAGAGCAGAAAGCAAGTTAGCTGTAATAACACCAGAATAACCATAGTTCCTCTGGGCCTGAGGAACTCCTTTATGATGGAGGAATACAGGGTTGCAAGCATGGCTCCCTGCTATCGTGGAATCCAAGTCATGCAATCTCTGTCATAAATTAAGCGAGTTCTACCTCAGGATTCCCTCTTTAGAACAGTGGAGTATTCTAAACTTTTAAAAAATCATTATACCACAGAGAAACTGTTTTCTTGGTACAATAAAGTGTCACTGGTTAATGCTGTGGGTTTGCCCAGGGACTACTGGATCTTGTGCATTTGTATCATTTTTAATGAGCTTTTGAGAAACCTTGTGTATCAGAGGGAAAACATCAGAGCTGCTTCGCTCTGGCACCCTGGGCAGGGGAGGTCCACACTTGCTCCCTTTGCTGAGCACAGTTGTTCCAGCAGGAACTCCTCTTGCCCAAAATATCAGGAGCTGCCCAAGTGCAACAAGCACATAGGCATCGGTGCTTTGTCCTGGAATACTTCTATTTGGAAACTGATTCTGTTCTCTTAATAGTTGGGTTTTTTTTGGAAGTACTTGTATCTAAAACCTTTAGAAAAGTACAAAAACCTCTTTCTAATATCCTTGCACATAAAAGTAGGAAGCAGAAGATGTAGTTTAAGAGACAACCCTATTCTCTTTATGAAAAAGCAAGCTTGGAATTTCTCTTCTTTTGGCAAACCCATGGGCTGTAGTCCTGCACAAGTGGAACACTGTGTGACTGCCTGGAGCAAGGAAAGGGGCAAAAATTAGGAAACTAATATGACTCAGTGCCATCATTTTAGGGCCACATCTCCTTCATCTTCTTACTAGTAAGCCCTAGACACTGCTTATTCTCTCCTTCCTGGTTTGCTTTGGCAGGTGTGCCCAGACAGCTCAATTGGAAATTCATCCACAGAACAGTTCAGAGTTGAAACAGCCTTTTGTTGCTGCCACTGATAATCACTTGCACTACCAGCAGAAGTTGCCACCCCTAATCAGATCCAGAAGAGTGTGGATGGCTTCCAAATGCACTAATTCATCACCAGAACTCTGATTTTAGCAGCGATTGCTCCTTAGCATTTTGCACGTGAAATTATTATTAATTTTCATATTTATCAAACAGTTGTAAATTGAGACCTCTAGGTTGCAAGTACTTGTAAGATAAAGAAGTCTGTGAAGGATGATTACACTCCAATTTCCACAGAGACTTACCCTGAGTCTGTCAAAGCTCAGTCAGGGTCTGGTCCTCAGAGGTTTTTCAGTGCCTTGGCAATCGCACGTTTCATCAGTGAGTGACTTTTGGATTTCAATGCGGTTTTGTTTTTTCCATTGACCTGTCTACTTTTTGGTAGTGCTCAGACTGGACACAAGTAATCTGAGAGAGAGCAAGATCTGACTCTGTTACACGGTGGGTTTGAATCGGGTCCAGGCCATAACTCTCATGTTTGGAATGTGCAATCCAAAAGACAAGCACAGGTCCTAACTTCCAGAAAATAGTGGGCTTTTCTCCTTGTTCTGACCTTTAACAATCTGCACCAGTGAACAGAGCCATGTCACAGACAGCTGCTAGGAAGACACTTGCCTTTTTTGCAGCCTGCATCTGCTCTTCCTCCTACATGGGAAGAGGGGTCCCACCAGACCTCACATGCCAGTGTCTCCAATGCAAGGTTTTCCCAGTATGGTGAAACAGATCTCTTTGCTGAGAAGCTCCGAGATTTCTTGTAGTTGGAAACAAAAGATTTAGCTGGAAAAAAAAGGACTCCACGTTGGCTTGGCTGTCTGTCTTCTTCAGGAGTGCTCCTAACTGTCATGGTGACAGGAGGTGATGAAAAAGAGAGTTGATCGGGTTTCTGGTGGCAGGAGACCTCATTATGCACAAAGGCCACAAGCCACAGGGAAATTATGAAGGATTTAAGGCTAGCAGGCTGAGTTGGCTAAAGGTGTTTCTTTCATACTCACTTTAAAGGAGATGAGGAGGGAGAGGAAAAAGATTTAAGAGACGAAATGATGGAAACAAAAATCTGTCCAGAAGCAAAAACAGAGGCTGGTGGAAAAAGTGATGAAGTTGTGTTGAGACAGAAGGGCTAAAAGGAAAATGGGCAAACGTGTGTCAGGCAGGACAACAATTTGAACTTGAATCCTTGTTTCTCAGTTCTGATGATTACGCTTTATAAAACATATATATACTTAATTTTTAGCACACATTTAATTCTTCAGTAGAGCATAGTTAAAATCAGAAACAGTACAATTTGTGGTGAAGATATGAACAGCTTCCTTCAGTGATGGAAGGCTTTTTATACTGCTAAATGGCCTGTACCAGAAACAAATAATATAACTACTGTAATTGCTTGTCTTTCTCCAAACTGGTGTTTTCATGGACCATTTTCAGCAGAATACCCGAAATAATATTCAGAATTAACTCTATTCTGGATTGCCTTATGTGTATGTTGCTCATGTAGTAATTATAAAGGGAGAAACCCCAGTTTTTATTAGATTTCTTATAAATGCATTTTAATAAGCAAATGTCCTATGATGCATTAGGCTATTCTTCAGAATGAGGAAAAAAAAGGAGGAAGTGTCCTTCTGTTCCCTGGAGTTTTAAAAATTTGTGGCTGAGACAGTTAATGCAAACATTTTTCACATGAAATTCAGTCTCACCATGCTGGAGGTCTTTGTCCCTCCACAGCACACAGCCAGAATTAGAAATAGTCTGTTGGGTTGACTCAGATGGGAAAGCTCCTGTGCCCAGCTGCATGGATCCCAGGTGCTGAAGGACTTATTAGGGAAGGGAGAGGGAATGGGTCAAAATGAAGAAACAGGTGTTGTCTAGGCAGGAATTCCCATTCATTTTGTTTAGTCACCTGGCTGTTAAGGAAACCCCATGACAAGGTGTTTTCAGCTGACAACCTTTTCCTAAGATTAGCTGTGACAAATACAACACTTTGTTTCCCATGGAGAGAGGTGATGTTTGTTACTACTGAGTCACTTAAGTTGCAGTAGTGGATTTTCTTTTTTTCTTTCTTCTGAAAGTATCTTTCAATGAGACAGAAGTAGTATCTGGTTAGCTAACACAAATTAAACAGCTAGTTGAAGCTTAGCTTTCTTCCTCTGCCAGAGCCCTTACAGCTCTCTTTGTGCTCTCTAAGATTTTGTCCAGACAGATCATGTCTTTTTCAATCCTTATGATGTGTGACAGTTGTATCTGGCTAATATCTATACCCTTAATGAGTTATTAAAGTGGGCAGCAGCATTAAGAATTTATTTTGATTTCTTTTTCAAACCTTTTAATTATGAAACAGCAGTGGCTACTGCTGCTAAAAAGGGCTTTGCTGCTGCTGAGTCATGGCAGGACAGGGCTTGTGCAAGTTGTGCCTGTGTGGTAGCCCCACACATGCTGACACTGTGGCCTGGACATCCTTTGAGCAATTAAGTTACAGCATTCAAACTACTTAATGTCATGTAAGGCATAATTTCCTAAAAGTTGACTTTATTCTTACCTGCAAGTAAGAATATGCCTTCTTGCGTATTTTGCAGGCGTATACTAGAACACAACTTGTGGAGTCAAATAGCCAAATTGTTGTGTTGTTTCTAATGCTTAGAGAATGGAAACTTGTTCATGGATAGGGTAGTAGTACATCTTTTGACAGGAAAGGGAAATCCATAAGAAAATGAGCCAGCAGCTGGAGGCAGACACCTTGGGGAAGAGGAGAAGGCAAACTGATCGTCTCCAGGGCTTTCATCACTCACTGCTCATCACTGCTTTCCTTTAGCAGATTTGCTTTCTATTCATTCAGTGAACCTTGATGGACTTTCTTTCTATTAAGTTGTCAAGTCTCTCTTGAGCCCACATAAACTTTTTCTCTTTGTAGTATATCATGGAAAGGAGTGCCACCACTTAATTACACATTAAGAACCATTTTTTAAAGAACCTGTTATAAATCAATACACCCTGGCTCTTGTCATTCCTGATTTCCCTCTCTATTAAGTGTACTCTTACCCAAGAATCAGTCTTCACTGTAGAAAGTAAAGTTTGCACAAGAATCTGCCTGGCAAACAGCATCTTTGTTTACTCCTAGCTTTTGGACTCAAATTTCCAAAGCCATTTCATGTCATATATAAACATTTTTGAAAAGTTCTAAAACCTCTCTCCTCCAAAAATTGCAGACTTTGTTGTAATGGTCACTTACTACTTTTTTTTTTTTTACTATTCCCAGTAAGTATTTCCATTTGATATACTTGACATTTCTCTGTTATGTCTCCTCTGTACAGCACCCTGGAAATCCTGTTTCACAAATTATTGTCTCAGGTTACTACAGGCCAGGGCAAAGGAAATAGGAAAAACAGAGTGAGAGTCTCCTCTTACCAACCCTTTAAAACTGGGTATGCACAATTAATATCTCCAGGTTTCCTCTTCCCTTTTCAGTTGCTACTTGTTCTGATAAGAGTTTTAAAGCCAAAGTCTTTATGTCTCTAGGTCACATTTCTACCCAAATGCCCACTCATTCCACTGTTGAATATTAAGGCAGTCAGCCTTTTCTGGTTGAAGTGATGTATTTCTCAAATTCCTACCTTGCGAATTTAGCAGCTATATATTTCAGCTATTTTCTTTTTCATTCCATCTTATTCTATTACACCTGCTTATTTTCATTCACTGTTTTCTCTGTTAAATGACAGATTACTTTATTAAAGTAATTTTACTACCACATGTGATGAAATATTTTAATGAAAGTTTTATTAGAATGCCTAGCTAATGCTGACGATTACTCATTACATGAGTAATGTTCTGATAATCTCCAAAATATAGAATTAATAGGGAAAATCACAGTGTTGATAAGGAAGGGATGATACTGGAAAGCTGTGTCCCTGTTGAACCAAAGCATTTAAAGCATGTGCTGAAATTGCATTGTAACTTGAATGCTGTATTGGCCAGGGGGGTAACAATTGACTTAATAGTACAAAGTCAAATGAAATGTTGTGCTGAACTGGGGACGCTTAAATTGACTTTCCTCACTAAAAAGATGAAACCTCCAGTGCCTGATTTTATGCTATGTCAGTGATTCAAAAAAGAAAATTAAAATAGCATTCTTGTCATATGATTTTTGTTTTCTCTCCAGGGATGAATTTTCCAGTTGGATCAGTCTACATTATTTAACAGTGAGAAGAGGCAGCCTGATGTTTGGTTCAGAGAGATGATGATGAATTAAGATGTTGCGATATGACTTTCAATGCAGAATACAAGGTAGGTTCAATAAAAAGGAACATTTAATGTTTTATCTCAAAGGACATTAAGTTCAACTTAATTTTTATGCTTTTATTTTTGTATAGTTTCATTTAGATAGAGAAAACCATGTATGCTAATTTTAAGGAGTGTTAAATTTCAAATACGGCTCATTGATCTTGAAACACTCAATAAAATCAATAGAACCATTTCTGGTGACAAACACACATCTGCCATTTTTTCCACAATGGTCACTGACATATAATCTATTTTGTTGCCTTACCAAAACAAAGTAAAAATAAATAAATTAAAAAAAATTAAACCAGCAGACTAAATAGAAATTTATGTCATCAGAATAGTTTTAAAAATCAGCTTTTTAAAATTGGGCTTAATGTAATTATTATATTTTTAGCTGAAATACCATGTTTATTTATACTTCCTATTCCCCCTAGAAGGCTAGATTTCTCGCTCTCATTGATTCTGATCAATCACTTGGGTTTGGCCAGGACTCAGGTTGGGCACTGCTGCTGAGTCATCCAGTATGTACCAACTATTTACCTGCCTCTATCAGATGTGTAATGTTTGCTTTGATCGTATTTGAGATCCACACAGTCTTAAGTCTAGTTCCCTTCACCATGCCTTTAAAATACAGCAGCTTTATCTCTTACTGAGGTACAGATGGATTTAAGTCCAAGGTCATGCATAGTCTGTAGCAAATCAAAGTATCACAGTCTAGTCTAAATCCAAAGGCAGTGCACTAAGCACCAGATCCTCTTATGTCGAGAAGAAGGAGTTGACAAATTTTTACCCAATATAAATAAATGTATGAAAAGCTGCCAGGTAATTTTAATGGGAAATTGATTTATTTGCATCAACTAGTCTGGAGAAAAGATGAGTAGGGGGAGGCCTTATTACTCTCTGCAACTACCTGAAAGGAGGTTGTAGAGAGGTGGAGGTTGGTCTCTCCTCCAGGGAACAAGTGACAGGACAAGAGGAAACAGCCTCAAAGTTGTGCCGGGGGAGGCTTAGACTGGATATTAGGAAAAATTTCTTCACTGAAGGGGTTGTCAAGCACTAGGACAGCCTGCCCAGAGAAGTGGTGGAGTATGAAGGTATTTAAAAGATGTGTAGATGTGGCACTTAGGAACATGGCTTACTGATGGACTTGGCAGTGCTATGTTAATGGTTGAACTTGATCTTAAAGGTCTTTTCCAGCCTAAATAATTCTGTGTTTCTAAATAGTGTTAATGCTTGTGAAAGGTGCCAGACTGCTAACCTGGGAGATGCAGGAATCCTGTATTCATTAAAAGACAAAATAACTTACATTAATATAGCTATTGAAAGCTTGTGTATGCTTGAAAGATATACTTCTCTATGAAAATGAGAGTTTGTAGTCTGTATTTTGATCCTTTAGTTGCCTGAATGCTTGTATTGCTATTCATAGAGGAAATGTGCTATTGGGTTCTTTGTGAGAGTCTGGTCCATCTTCCCCTATCACAAATCAGAAAGTTTCCTCACTTCCACAGTACGTCCAATGTTTCTTCTGTCTGTGCCATTAGGCCCCCTTATGCATTTCACTCTCTCCAAAGATCTGCAGTGCTGTTAACCATTTCTCATAGCTCCTGATGACTGGCTGGGCAGGAGACAGTTCTTGCTGCAATTTACTTGGTTCTAGGTATGTGCTCATTTTAACCAGTGTGCTGACTGAGTCAGGTTCACTTGCCTCTTTTTTTTTTTCTTATGAAAACTGAAATAACTTGCCAATTAACTAATGAAAATGCATTCTATTATCAATGTATAGATTTAGGATACTATCTTCTTTATGCTACTTTGGTATAGATGCAGTATTAAGGGTACACGGAGTGCTCTGCTACTATTACCTGTAGTTTAAAATTATTTACTCTTTGCAATTCTTCAGTGTCTTTCTGTGCATAATTAATTTCAAATATATGTCTTTGCTGCCCTTCCCAGTTCTCTAAACATAGTCCCCATGAGTATAACATCACTTCTAGTTATCCTGTCATTTGGATTTATGCATATGTTATCTGAAATGACTTATGAACTTTCAGAGGAATGTTGTTTCCATCTTCTTATCAAGGCCTTGGTCTTGCCTTGTTAAAGACAGTAATAGTACCATTTTCTTTACTAAGAACAATTTCTATAATACAATAACTTCTGTAACTCATGGTTTAAGATGTCTGTATAGACATGCACATTTAGGAACAGCCCTTTAAATTATGCTTTGGGGTTTTTTTCTCTTTAAACAGCTCTGTTTAAATTATATTTCATCACACTAATTAGTTGAAGAATTATTATTGCTCCTAATTGTCGTATGTTTGTGTCTGGTTCTTTTGGTCAGCATTTATACTGTGGTACTCAGGAGAATTTTTTGCAAGCAGGAACTGCTGTTTCGTAGCTGTTGCCCTTGCTCAGCATCAACTAAGAGCTGATTCTTTGAGCAGTCCTCTCGAAGTCCATTGCTTCCTGAGGATTAAGTTGCTCTTTGCTGTGAAAAGCTGAAATTGAGTCCAAATAACCCAAATTAACTGAATGGACTGACGATGTACACTCTGACTTAAAAGAGAATTTGGGTATCTGCACAGCCCCAGTCAGAGGAGAGCTGGTGAGAATACGTGCCACTTCATTTATGAACACTGGGTCAAGTCAGAGGGATTCCTACGGCTTTCTGTAGCTCAGGCCCAGGCAGACCAAGCCAGTAGCTTCCTGTGAAAGCTTGGAAATGTATCTTTTGTTTGAAAATAGCCTGAGAGTTGCTGGAATGCTAAAGATGTTTAATTATTTAAAGATGCTTAAGCAAGTCAGTTATCTAAATATGCATGTGGGGAGGAGGGGGAGAAGAGTAATGACTGCAGGATTTGACCTAATATACTTAGCCTGGGCTTTCAATTTTTACATATATATTGCTGTCTGTTGTAGCCTTTCTGCAGTAATTGGTGATTGTGAACCAGGGGATAAGCTTGAAACCATATATTAGAAAGCTTTAATAGGACAATTTCTAGTCATCCATTTGAATACTATTTGAATATTGGCTGTGTTAGGGCCTGAGAGGCTTTTATGTTGCTTGTCTCCAAGTCTGTCAGAAGATTTACTTGCCCTGGAGTCCATCTAATCAAATCATGATAAAGTAGGTGCTATGAAACATACTTTACTCTTTAATAACCACATTAGACTTCATGACCACCAAAGGTAATTATCTATCCTGTATTAAATAATATAAACATGTGCTTTTCACATCAGCTTATTACCTGTTTTTAGTTTTCTGCCACGGTTATACCCAGATGAGGAATTGTGTAAGTCTGTCCTGAGTTCAGCAAGTGCTAATGTAACCCAAGTCGTCGTTGAAAGACATTATTTATTCTATCAATATTTAATGTGGACCAACCACTGACCTGCATAATTTGACAGAGATGGGTGAGCTGCTCCCTGAACACCTTTAATGCTCTCATGCTTTCTTCACTTTTTAGAAGTGATGTAAGCAAATAAACACCAAGCGCTGCATTCTGGAAAAAAAAGCGTGAAACAAGCTAATAGTACTTGGTATTGCACATATATTTTCCTGTCCTTTTTCTTGAAATTCTTCTGGGGGCTCATCAGTTTCTCTTAGCTGCTTGGATGTCCAGGAGCTCTACTGGCACACCAAGGTTGGTTACCAGCACACAGTATGAGACGTGCTTTCTCAGACACACATTAGCTTCGGCTGGGATTTGTGGTTCTTCCCCCAGTGAGCCCCTAGCAGACATCAAGTTATTTGTGATAAGCACTGGGATGATACTAGGTCAGTTTGCTCTTGGTAGCACTACTCCTGCTTAGCTGTCTCCATGCTCTGTTGGCTTTAAATGATGAGGCAGCTTCTGAGTCTGTTATGGCAGTTCTTTAAGAGCATCATTTGCAGTTATTACTCTAAGTACACCAAGATTAGGTTTATTTCTCTGAACTAGAGTTAACCCTGAATATTATTCAAAACAAATTCCATGAAGTCATCATTCATGCTGCTTTGCCTATATGCCCTTTCTTGCAGGTGTGTTAATCATCTTGCATTATATGATTCAGTCTGTGATTTAAAAAATGCTATTTGACCCTTTGTTTCTAATCTCAATGCCCTGCATCTGTCCTTGGAAATTCAGTAGTATAATTTCCACTGCAGATACTTGTTCCTTTCTCTGTTGACTGCATGTGTGGGTGATAGGAATATGAAAAAAAAACATGGAAATGCCATAAACCATATAGCCATGTGACAGATTATTTTATCTTGTCCCTTTGCTGCCCCGTTCATTTGGTCTCTGCTCCCTGGATCTCTCCACAACACTGAACTAGGAGCTGCCATTAAAAATTACAACAGGCAAGATCATTTCTTTTCTATGCCGTGTGAAATTCTCATGGATACTAATTGCTGCTTTGCAGGTCCTGTGAAGGGGGTAGGATTCTCTCAAGGGCTGCTAAATACAAGTATTTTTATGTCAAGGATAATTGTTAAAGTCCAGGATATTATAGTATTCTCTCCCACAGGAAAGAGAGAATTTTTTTTCAATGTGATTAACACTTTCAGTTCCCTGAAAGATTGAGAACATAGACCTAAAGACATAATAATTTTTAGCATGGAAGAACTGATTTAATTTATAAACAATTTAATAATTTTTAGTGAGCTCTTTATAGCAGGAGTCCAGATGCCAGAACCTAATGCAGTAAAGCCATGAAGTACTTTGCCAAAAACATGGTTTAGAAATTTCCGGAGGAGATACTAAAGTCTTTAAATGGTAGGGATTTAAGACCTGTATTACTCACAAGTGGTCTGACACTCCTGTATAACCTAAGTGTTCTAGATAAAAAGAAAATGTGATGGTATTTCTCCTTTTTCTCTCATTTCATATACCCCATATTACAGAATCACAGAATCACACAGAATCACAGAATATGCTGACCTGGAAGGGACCTACAAGGATCACTGAGTCCATCTCCTGACCCTGCACTGGACAATCCCCAAGAGTCACACCACATGATTGAGAGTATCATCCAAATGCTTCTTGAACTCTGTCAGGCTTGGTGCTGTGACCACTGCCCTGGGGAGCCTGTTCCAGTGCCCAACATCCCTCTTTCTAATATCCAGCCTCAATCTCCTCTGACACAGCTTAGACCATTCTTTGGGTCCTGTCACTGGTCACCAGAGAGAAGAGATCAGTGCCTGACCCACCTCTTTCCCTCACAAGGAAGTTGTAACTGCAATGAGGTCTCCCCTCCATCTCCTCTTCTCCAGGCTGAACACACCAAGTGCCCTCAGGTGCTCCTCATACAGCTTCCCCTCAAGGCCCTTCACCATCTTCGTTGCTCTCCTTTGGACACTCTCTAATGGCTTAATATCTTTTTTATATTGTGGTGCCCAAAACTGCCATAATATTCAAGGTGAGGCTGCCCTAGTGCACAGCAAAGCGGAACAATCCCCTCTCTTGACCGGCTGGCGATGTTTTGCCTGGTGCCCTCCTGGCTGCCAGGGCACTGCTGACTCACCCGGGTCCCTTTCCTGGCACTACCTTCCAGCGTCTCATTCCCAAGTCTGTATGTACATTCAGGGTTGCCCCATCCCAGGGGCAGAATCCAACACTTTCCCTTGTCGAACATCCTGTGGTTGGCGATTGCCCAGTCCTCTAATTTGTCAAGGTCTCTCTGCAGGGCCCCCCTGCCTTTGAGGGAGTCAACAGCTCCTTCCAGTTTTGTATTGTCTGCAAACTTGCTTAGTATCCCTCCCAGTCCTGCATATAAGTAATTTATGAAGATGTTGAAGAACACAGCACCTAAGATGGAAAGATATTACATATACATACTACATAGCATACAAAGTACTGCAATCTTTGCTGCTGCAATCAAATAAAACCCCTTTCAGGTCAAAGAATCCAGTACTCATTTACTAGCTTGGTGTAGTATTGTATCTGAAAATGTTGCATAGTGAGTAGCATTGCTAAAAAGACTGTAGGAAACTCACTTATTTTGCCATTAATACTTCACCGCTTTCCAGACTGTCTTAGAAAACTCAGTCTCTCTGTGTCCATTTCAAATCAGTGTTCAGGCTGCTGATGTTTCTGGGTTGCTTTCTGAGAAGACAAGTGTCCAGTGCAGTTGCCGGAGGGAAGCCATGCAATTTGAAGCTCAATCTTCCTCTAAAAATCACTGGCCGGTTGCCACCTCTTGTAAGGTAGTAGCTGTGTTCTTCGTGGGAAAGTTAATGTCAGTGTTAATCCCCAGAACATCTCTGTCCGAGTCCATGCTATTGTCTTTTTTGCAAAAACATGTTTAATTTAAATACAGATATATTCTAAAAAAGAGACACTTTTCCGCCAAAGAACCTGTAAAGGGTCAGTAGGACATTAAGGTTACTCACAGAAATGCACAAAGTACTTTAGTGCTACTTTTTTTTTTTTTTTAACTCAAGCATCTGTTAGTGATTCCTGACCAGATATCATGTGTCTGAGTGAACACAGTTTCAGTGCCTCATTAAAGGCAAGTTCCAAGCAACAGCAGATGGAGTTGGAGTTGAGATTCTTAAGGAAAGTGAGAGCCAACGGAGTTTGGTTTCAGTTTTAAGAATCAAAACTCCTGCCCTGGTTAACACTGAGATATTTGGATTTTATACAGATTGATAGGGAGATTACCGTAATGGGAAGATGAAGAGTGAGCTCAGATCACCTGATTAGGACCTGATTTTATTCACTGTAACATGAAAAAATCGGTAGTAAGGGCAAAATGGAAGAGTACTCAGATATGGCAAAGTTTGCTTTGAGAATTCAATAAAACTGATATGTAAAGACTTACAGGTTAGAAATACATGGAGTTCGAAGTTTGGAGGATCTTCTGAAGCTTGGCTAAGAAAGTTCTGATTTCTTTATCTGAGGAAAGCAAGAGGTGAGAAAAATGCTGGCCTGTGAATGAGAGTCTCTGGGAGAGATTTTAGTCAGGTCTTTCTACGATAATTCAAATGTCTTTAAAAGTCAGGTTCCTGTAGTGAATGAAGGAAAACAGTGAGAAGGCAAATTCCTTGCCAAGAATGCTTGGTCAGCAAGGTGTGTTGTCTGAGTTTGACTTAGGGTTTGTCTGGGAGAGCCATTATACAGAGCTGGCTATGCTGAGATTTCCCCTAGAACACAAATGGAAATAATAAATGCCTGCTGTTAAATGTACCTGAATGCACAGGCTGACATCAGTAAGCAATGATAGTTGTTTAAATGTTTTCACTGGTTCAGGTTTTGAAATGCTTTGTAGTGCTTTTGACAAGCCAATGATTGTTGCCAGGCCTTCAGCATGGATCTGTGGCAGGTCTCTTCATCTTAAAATAATATATATGATGTTTTAACATGGGTACTTAGGTCTAAAGGTGAATTCGTTACTTCGATTAGAATGACAAATGTTCTGGCATGAACGTGCTTGGTAATGTTCCCTTTTTGCTGTTTCTCTGTCTGCAGAGAGGAGATCCTCCAATTTATTACTCCAGGACATGCTTCCCGCATAAAGTGTCCCTGTCCAGTTTGTGCCATGGGAAGGGCACAGCTGTGCTGTATATTGCCACAAAAATACAATCAGTCAGCCTGCTGGATTACAAACACAACACAGATTTACTAATTTGAAACAGAATCTTGTTTAATTTCTGATTTTTTTTTTATTTTTTTTTTTTACTTTTGAGATCAAAAGGGGAAACCATAGATGTCATGCAATATCAGGAGGCATTAGTCTTGATGACGAATATCAAAAAATATCAAAAAATAAAAGAAAATAATCTTGATTCAGACTAATAAGAGAGGGATGTCTTCCTTGTTTATGCTGTGTGCTAGTCAAGGCAAAACAGTTTTACTCATCTAAATGACAAAGGAGGGATTCTTGTGTGTTTATTGCCATACAGCAGATTCTGCATGTTTGCTGGTTTATTTTTAAATTATAAGCTTGTAAAGCTTAAGTTGAAATTTTTCACACAAAATCTTTAGTCTCTGATTATATTCAACTATATTCAACAGATGCAGATTTAATATTTCTAAAAAATCTCTAATATAGTTTAAGGACCTTTTTTAACATATATACCATTTGAACTGTGTCAGATAAAATGGAAAACTGTCTTGGCAAATACCATACACGACTCTCATGAATAGAATAGACAGCTAATGATGAAGGAAACCAGTCATCTTGGGTAGAGCAAAAAATTCTGTGAGTGCTGGTGAACAATATTTTTTATTTCATGTTTTTTCTAAGAAGTGTTTGACTCACATTGTAACAGGGATAAATTGATCCAGTATTAAGAAGGGTTGTGGAGGGATTTTCCAGAGGTGAAGAACCAGGGTTCTGTATGTTCTGTTCCCAGATGGATGCTCAAAGTCATGCTTTTGATCCTCTTTTCCATTTTTGTTTAGAGCTCATCTGGGGGAAGTTGCAGAGTGAGCAATAAGAGAAGAACGCAAGTAATGGAGTAACACTTCTCTTGGGCTGCATGGGATGGTCTGTCAGCTTTCTTGAGCTTTACACTCAGCAAGAGATGGAAAAAACTTTATTCAAGCTTTAGCTAATAAATATATATTTACATTAACTGTACAATATAGGTTTTGCTTTTAATCATAGTAGATTGGATATTTTTAGATGGAAATGTAACTTTCTTTGGTGAATTTTTCTCCTTAAGTTGTATATTAATTTATATAGCACCATTTATACAGCGTATAATGTGCTAGTGATTCCCTTCTTCCCAGATTGGGCCTCACCGATTTCCTGAAGGAGTAACATGAGGAGTAATGTCTGCAGTGCTAAATTTACAAATTTACAGAAACAGATGTCTAATTGGTGTAAATCCCTAAACTGCACTCAGATCGAATGTGTCAGCCTGAGTTTTCAGTTTGCACTTTTGAAATTAATCTCCTGTTCATTCTCTCTTTGCTGCACTATAGATAAAAAAAAATAGTGCAGTAGGCAAAATGAATTTGTTCCAACTGAACCTAAATTGAAAAATGCTCTCCAGCTGGTGGTGGCTTTCAGTCCATCAGATCAGACTTCTACATTTTAACTGCGTTTTAGCTGTTTTCATAAATCACTACGGATAACTTCAAAACACCTCAGGAGGTAAGGCTTTAAGACAACAAACACATATTCAGTACTCTCTACCAAAATATTTTAAAATTGTCTAAAAAATATACATTTCCTTTCTCCTAAATATGCTTCACAAAAAAAGGATATGACTTTAGAAGAAGGTATTTGCTAAAAAAAACAAAACCAGAAAAATTTTGTAAACAGATACTTTTCAGACAGTTGCAAACATATGGTCTTCGTTCTCATGATCATACAATCTTGACAAAGCTGTTGTAACTTGGAATCAAAAAGTTATTTGCTGTTAATGGTATATTAAATACTTACTTGTCTGCTTTTAGTAGCAATAAAATAGCTCCTGTTAAAGTCAATAGTAACATACAGTTCAGTAACGCAGGATCAAAGCTCAAATGAATACACAATTTCCTTCTTCCTTGCGATGCTCTTCATAAAATATTCAAGTTTTGTCCTTTGTACATAAGTAGTGGCTCCTGAGAGAGAGCTTTCTTTCAGCATCAGGAGCACACTACACTGTCTCTGGTAGCAAAACTACTTTAATCTGGGGGTGACAAACAGGAGAGATTAATGGCTTCAATTTGGGCACACACAGCCAAGTACCACATGGATTCTTTAACAAAGGCAGAACATGATTGCCTGGGATTTAAGAAAGAAAATACTGACTTAGTTCATGAGCTTAAAATACGCTTTATTACATAGCATCAAATATTTTCTCCCACAGAGATGGGAATACACTACACTGCAACGGCCTATCAGAAAAACTACTTAAGTGTATGTTTAAGTATAAAATGAAATTTCATGAATTCAGTATCAAGAGACATTTCACTGACATTAGAGATAAACTGAGGGGTTAGGCAGGCATTTAAACATTGGATTATTTCTTACATCATTGTTTTTACAAGGAGCAATCAGGACATAGAGAGGCCGAATGACTTCCCCAATATTTCCCAAGAAGTCTGAGGAGGAGAAAGAAGCTGAACCCAATTTTCTTGTGCTTTAGACCCCAGGTTAGACTCAAGAGTGACCTACAAAGTCACCCTTAAAATGCAGATGGTGTCAGCATTGCTATTTGTTGATGCAAATCCTGGTAGAAGGGAAAAAAAAATCCAGTCTTTGCACCATTAGGTGCTTTTACCAGACATCTTTTTAGACAGATATTTTAGATAAGATATTTTATTCTAGGTTTATCAACAAAAGTGAGTGAAACTTTCAACACAAAAATAAATTACAGAAGTTTTAGGCATCCCTTTTATACATTTATGTATATTTTTCCTTGTCTTTGCCTTTTTTTTAGAGATTATTTGACCCTTTTCTGAAAGATGGGGGAGAGGGGCTAGGATTTGAAGGAAGGTTGCAGAAATCATGTTGATAGATTTTAATTGCTAGCCAGTGTGCTGTATTTTTCTTAAGTCAATTAAAATAAAAGGCTTAGAACACAGGAGGGTGCAAAGAGGTGAGAAGAACTGATGTATGATCATATTAGCTGGAGAGGTGTAATGTTCATTTTCAAAGGCACACGGGAGTGCAATGATGATGGGCCAAAACAACCTCTTCTCATCTTTCTGTTATGCTGGGAGCGTAGGAAGATTTTGCCTTGGTGGTTGATACGGGTGTCGCAAGAAATGCAGTCTAAGACTTTCTGAAGATTAACTTGTGACATGTGAGACCGCAACCAAGAAACACTGAGTACTGTTCAGGCCTCTGTGACGGTGTGACATACTCAGCACTTTTAAAAAAGCAGGCCGTTTAATTAGAGCTGAGGGGCTAGGGAAGGCGAGTTTTAAAAATCTTCGCAAAAAGCCTTAGGATATCAAAGGGAAATAAGTCTAAAAGTTAAAAGTGTGAAGTTAGACATATGGCGCAATGATTTTTGGGTTGCTGTCAATTATGCAAGTTGATTGGAATTAAGTAGAACTCTATCAATACTGAGAAAGCAGGTGAATGTACCCAATTTAATCAGCTTCTTCCCTCCACACTCTCAACTGGGTATCTTTCACATAAGTGGGTTTTTTTGAAAATGGTTGTGGACTAATATAATAAAATTTTTCACTGAACTTGTGGGGCCTATCCTTCCTATGCTGTCCACAGACTGCAATAGGAACAATGAGAAAGAAAAGGCCAAATGCAGAAGATACAAAAACTCTTTTTTTAGCTAAATCACCAACACTAAGAAATCAAAGATAAAAAAACAACAGAGCAACCGAAAAAAAAAACAAGGAAGAAACAGCTCCATCTGACCATCTGATGACAGTGCTGTTCAGTCCAAGAATCCCTTAAGCTGTCTGTTTTATGAGACTCCAAGGGCAAAACAGCCTCTGCATTTTGTGTCAAGACTGCAGTGATGGAATACTCTAACAGTGGATTTAGTTCATCCCCATCAGTTCTTCCACTGATACTGTTGGGGTTTTTATATAGTGTTTGGCTTTGAGGCACTCTATTTTGAAGCTCAATTCCCCTCCTTCCTGAAAATAGAAAAGTAATCCTGCAGCCTTTGGGAGAAGTTGGCTCCAAGAAGAATTATATTAGCATGACATATATAAAAAGAAAGAAGGAACTTGCCTGAGAGAGAACAATGAACATTTATTTACTGTCTCAGGGAAGCAATATTTTGTGTCTGTGTGGAAGGTCACTATATGACCTATATACTACCTAAATCTCACTTGAAGGCCCACTATTTTGTCTCCTTTGCTTGATTACTTAGGATGAGAATCTCTCCCCTGTCCTGGGTCTGAAGCAGTTAAAAGCTGAATAAAACTACCCATGCCTTTCTGATATATGATCATGTGTGCACACTCAGGCACTTTGTGCAGTAGTAATGGAGGAAGCACAGATTAAAACTAAGCTTGCTGCCTGACATTGTTGCAGTGGATGAGCCTGTATTTCAATAACAATCTAGCAAAAGAAAAAAATATTACTTCAGTTCTCCAGTACCTCCCTCCACATCCAACTCCTTTGTGTCACGGTCCTGGTTGTGTGAGCAACTTTCATCCAGCCTTAGATTCAGGAGCAATGTCTTCTCTTGTCTGCTGAAGAGCTTTGGGGAAACACTTAAATTTACGTTGATCTGTTACGAACTTGTGGTAGAGTGTTGGCAAGCAAGTCTCTTGTTGAATGGTAGTTAGTGACTCTTAAAAAGAACCTGTTAAGTACAGGAAAATAAAAAGCAAATTGAAGTGGTCTCTGCGCTTAATGTTGCGTAAGCTGGCTAACTTGTTCTGAATTTGTTTATTTTAAATATTGTGGAAATCTAAATAATCTGCAAATCTGGTTAAGAACTTTAGCTTCTACAGGATGCCAATAAATTGGTCAACCATAGTGTAAAATGTACATTAGTTTTTGGACTTTATGAAGTAGTTTAATTGTGTGTTAAACTGAAAATAAAATAAATGGAAAGTTTAAATAGTTTTGTCTTAATATATTGTACCACATATTCTAGTTTAATATTTAGAGATAAATGTATTTGAAAAAGGAGAGGAAGTGGGATAAATATAACAACATGAGTAGAGTACATACGAATTTCATAGAGTATTAATCTTTAATCTTTAAAGTTTCCTGTTCAAGGCTCTAAATACATTAATCCAGCCATCAGCTCTTCTCTGCTATCTTGATCATGCAGGTCACAGATGTTGCTATAGTAACCTTGCATTACCAATGCAAAGACAGTGAAGGATCTGGCTATCTAGATAAATGAAATAATTGAGGGATGCTTGCAACCAGCACCCTGATTAATGTAATGCTTAGATTCATTGAATGAACACTTGGTCCTGTGTGGATTAGGCCCTTGAATTGGGGTGTATGAGAAAGGCTGGCACTTAAAGCCGATTTCCTGTGGAACAGGTTAATAGTTACAGACATGCAATTCACTGGGAAAACCCATGCATTGTGGCACATATGATGTTCATTTGTTGCAGTCGTCCATCACACTGTCCAAAGACAGTCTGGTATGCATCCTATATGTAAACCTGCTCTCTGGGGTGCATAAATTATTTGGATATTTTGAAAACCAGGAAAAGGTGTTTTTTGTGAAGCTGCAGTAAGTCCACGTTATTGAATGCACTTGTTGAAGCACGCAGTCCAGTGCTAGGGGGGACTAGGCACTTTGTCGTACGGTAGAAATGATCAGATTACAGAGTGGTAACAGGCATAATTGAATGCTAATGCTGGTCTGTCATGGGGATCCATCTTGATGATAAAGGAATGAGAAGTTGCAAGTGAGAAGAAGAAACAAAGCTCTGAATCAGATTTGCCTGTGAGTTGAATATTTCTGATAGCTTGAGGCCCAGATGAAGCTTTGCAGTATTTTGGTCTGTAGAGGACCCACATGAACTCTACAAGGGGAAAAATCCTAATTTGGGTCAGTTTTTTTTATAGTGAGGAAGCTTGCTGTGGGAGTTGTTTCCTTTTATGAGGCCTCTGCGTTTTCAGAAAGCACTTCCTTCTTGTAGGAAATTCTTTTAGGAAGTTTGAGGCTTTTGCTCTGAGCTGGTGTTAGTTAAATATGGCCAGTGGGTTCAAAAGTAATGAAGGAATGCAGGTGAAAGACAGGTAGTAGTGAGTGTAGGCAACATGGAGTATCGATGAATATTCCTTTTCCATTGGAAGGCAAACCTCAAAATACTTCTGTGGCCACAGCTCATCTGTGCTACCAATTGCAGTTGCTGGCCAAGCCTATGAAATACCACTCGAACCTAAACCAGTGAAATAAATAAAGAGTTGAAGTTGTAGTCTCCTGTGAGCCTTCATTCAGCCTTCAGTCCTACAAAGGAAACCTCTTACTGCTTTAGAAGGGTCCCGACTCTTTTCCTTTTTGTCTGGCCCTGAAAAGCTGGATTAGTTTTGCTCCTTGCTTTGTTGAGACTGTCAGCCTGCTCCTGCCAAGGGGCTGCTGCTGTCCTGGCAGCTTTCTGCAGGGGGAACAAGGGAAAGAAAGATTCTGCATCAGCAATTCCTCTTGTATTGCTTTCCTTGCCTCCTTCCCAGCACAAAGGTGGTTTTGTTTGTGCTCAAGAGCCAACTAAAAAGTTTGGCTGTGAAATGAGCTCTCCTCTGGAGAAAGGTGAAGGGGGTAGAAGATGTAGCATACAACTTCAGACAAAAACTTGTACCCACTCCCTCCTCCAGGTCACAGACTAGAGATGACTGTTGCTTTAGCTGGTTGTTGTGTTGTTTCACACAGCTGCAGGATGGCTCATGAGACAGCAGTTGGTGGTTTGAATCCTTGACAGAAGTAATTTAGTAAATTGGAACACTCTGTTCTAATTTTGTGATGTAATTAGATAGGAGAGAACTTGAAAGAAAAGGTGTTTCTCCCTTGTTGGTGGGACACAGGGAATGGTTGAGTATTTGTAATTGGCTCACATTATTACTTGTTTCAATTCAGAATCTTCAGTGTTGTCAAAGGTGGGAGAGAGGAAGAGCACTTCTCAAGATGGTCATTACTTCATCGGACTAAATAACATTGGACTCATTGAAATAAAAATTCTCCCAGTAGTTCCCACTGGTGTACATTCATACAGTGTATAGTGTGTCAATCTGTCAATCTCTGCTGATAAAATAGGTTCTAATCCTGAAAAGCTCTTATCCATGTTGCTTGTTCCTTGTGTAACCAAGGATTTGCAGGATCAGACAAGTATCCTCATTGTTCTTCTTCCTGTCAGAGATGAGGGAGGTTTTTGTGTTTATTAGTCTTACAAAAATGTAGCCATTGACAAAGCACTGCTGAGCACATTTCAAGGTCTGGGCTTCAGGGATAACAGGATAGGAATAGCCCATATTCCCAAGGCTGCTGGGCACCAAAATCAGATGGGTAACTGAATGTCCAACTCTGTTCTTATATTCCTTGGGCAATGATGGAGGAAGCTTGCACAAAAGATGGTGGTTTACATATTTTGAAGTGAAGACAGAATGTGTAATGCCTCCGTGAGGAATGTTAGTGAAGTGACTTGCCTGGTGTCATTCCTTATGGGCTTGGTGCTCTTTCTCAGGCTCAAGCCTATGGAATTTGCAGAATAATCAGCCACACAGTCCCAACAGCTTGGTATGTTCAATCCTACCAATGGGATACAGAATGTCTGCATAGTGTGCTGTGATAATTTCCTTTTAGTTTCTTGGCTAAAAATGTCATAGACAACTGACCTTTGAACCTGGTGTCTGATCCTACAAGGTAAATGCTGGCTTGGGGGTTGGCTGGGGGAGAAAGCCCAGTCATTCTCTTCCTTTTCACTGCCTGTGCACAGATGTGAGACATGGAAGGAGCTGTGGTCTGTGCAGCTGCTTTCCATTGGAAGAGCACACCAGTTGGACTGGTTCATCCCAGGGCTGCTGCTGAATCTTCGAAAGGCATCACATAAAACTCCGTTTGTAATGGAGTGAGGAAGGGTGGAAAGAAATAAAGGGTGAACGAACCGTTTTATTTAAATATTCGTTCATGCACTTAGTGAAGGTCTAGTTTGCTCTGTGAGCTTGCCAACATCCCCTAATGCATATCGCTTAGAATAAAATGACTTCTGGGTGTAAGGAAGATTTGAATTGTCTTTTCTGTATCGCTAAATAATGATTATCTGGGGAGACACGAAGTGCAAATTGAAAATGAATGATGTATAGCTGGAAATATGTCAGATGCATTACCACCAACATGAGGCCTTCAGTCAAAAGAGAAGATCATTTGTAATGGTTAAAGAGCACTGCAGCAGCTATTAATATTTGAATTTTTCCTCTTTTTTGCGTTGAATTTTCTCCTCATAAGCAGTGCAATGCTTTTCTGAGGAAACGTGTCATGACTTCTTCCTAGATGGCCTAAATGATATTGTTTTGTATAGTTTACGAGATAGAGGTTGCAGGGGATCTCTGCTTTGCTGAATTACTGATCTTCACTAGTTTTCTGGAAATGTGTGATTTTTCCCTTTGCTTTCTTTTCTGAAAAATCTCACTCTGTACAACTGCTGTGTGAACAATGTAGAGCACGAAAATATGAAGCCTCACTTCTACGTTCCTGAATTGGAATTGAATTTTTTTTTTTTCTAGATACAGCCTTTACAGCTTACCTTACGTTACACTCAGTCAGACAGCAGTGTAGAAGAGGTACTAATTAGTCCCATGAAGTAGCTCTTGTGCTTTGCTGAATGGCAGAGGGAATGTTTATTAAACCTGAGCCCTCGTTTTTCACATTTAGAAAACTGGGCTGGAATTATTGATGCTAAAAGTGTATAATGTAGTGAATCCTAGTCAGCTGGGGCAAGATTTTACTGGACAAATGTGCTGGAGGGAAAGGAGTATGGCCTGCCTCAAATTACTCTCCAAATATTCCCAATCAGAACAACAAACTGAAAGCGGGTGGAGACTTTTCTCTCCTGTTTGCTGCAGTGAAGTGGGAATGGTTGTAGGGGGTCTTCTTGCAAGCCTCCTGATTTGTCTTCCCTTGCAGCAAGAGGGAATCTTTAAAGTTTTGTGTCTTCTGGGGCTAGAGCAGTTCTGCACTGCTGAAGTTAGTGGGATGAATCATCCACCAATTAAGTGCAAAAGCAACAGTGGAATTGCTATTTAGTTGAACTCTGCTTTTCTAGTAGTTAATTATAGTTCTTGTATGTTTTTCGTGTTTAAGCTGTATCGTTACACCTAGCAGAATGTTTGTTGTTACCTGCTGTGATTTTGAATAATTCATGATATTAGTATGCAATTTGGGACCATCATAAGTTCTCCCTGGAGAAAACGAAAGGGTGCTTCACTTTTTTTGTGTCTTTGAAGGTGAATGGAAGGCAGCTTCTGGCTTCTGTGGTCCTCTAACAGATAGTCAATTTAGAATCAGCCAATCAAATTAAAGTAGACATTTTAAGGGTAAAGTATCACAATATATTTGAAATATTTTTATGAAATCACTTGCTAAGATAGAAATAACCTGAGTAAATCAGCCCTGGACCTCTGTAAACAGCAGTGTCTTGTTCTTTCAGTTAATTGTTTTCACAGATGTAGTCAATGACAACGTTGTGTTTATCCTATGGCAGTGTTACTGCAGCTCTCAATTCCATTTGATTTCATTTCCTTGTCTTAGCGGATGGATTTACCAAATCTAAAAGTAATTTTCTTTTTTTTTTTTTTTTAAATCATGACAGGGATTTTCTTACATAGGTTTTGTGAGTTGCCCTGGAAACCAGAAAACACTGAAGTTAGGTCAGAAAAATTGTATCATGCCAACTATTGTTTCTGTTTCTTTGGTTCCAGCTTAATACCAGATAAATTATTCAGCTGATGAGTCCAGCTGATAGCTGATGCTGGCAGGTAGCTTCTGACCAAAGACAGGTGTGACATGTTCATTTTCATTAGAAGAAAGTCAAGGGGAATATTCCACAATGAAAAGTGTCCCTCAGCTTGCCATGTGCTCTGGAGTCGCTTCTCTCTGCCACTGTCTGTGCTTCATTGCGTTGATTCCGTCTTTATATAGTGTATATCAGCCAAGATCTTTCAGAGTGCAAGGATGAAATCTTCTTTCTGGTGGTCTTCACAGGTACCTATGAGATATTTTCTGATTTTTCCAAATGATGAAAACACTGGTACTCTGAACATGAAGCAGACCTGTTTAATGTTAAAACAAAGGTCATTCCTAAAGGTTAACTGCCTTATAAATAGCCAGATTGTTCCCTCCACTCACTACAAGTTTGCAATCTGCTTAATATATGCACAGTCAGGGAGAAGCTGTAAATATAATGCTAAAAGCAGACACTTGGAACTATTGCTCTTGCTTCTCTTCAGCTTATGCAACTGTTTGCAGTAGCTTGTTGCCAACACAACTGTTGTGTCCTCGTACTTTGGGCTGCATCTTATAAGTCTGCTGAATATGCTATTCCCATTCCAACACTCTTGAACAGATCTGTGAGGAGGTTTTGCAAGACCAAGTCGTTAACTAAAAGCCACAAATATATCACCACCTGCTTAAGTCATTAGTCTAGAACTGAGCTAGCTCATGAAGTTATGCCAGCTGGAGTCCTCACTAAAAAACCAAAACCCTAGTAACCAAACATTTTTACTATCAAAAGCCTTGACTTAAAATCTTAGCCAGAGAGATCATTCTACCTGCTTCTTCCCTTGCAAACAATCGAAGTTCCTTCTTCCAGAGGTTTTCCAATACGTCTAGCTGATCTTTCAACTGCAGGTTTTTGCCACAGATTCACAGAATATGCTGAGCTGGAAGGGACCCACAAGGATCACCGAGTCGAGCTCCTGGCCCTGCACAGGACAACCCCCAAGAGTCACAGCATGTGCCCAAGAGTATCATCCAAACGCTTCTTGAACTCTGTCAGGCTTGGTGCTGTGACCACTGCCCTGGGGAGCCTGTTCCAGTGCCCAACTACCCTCTGGGTGAAGAACCTCTTTCTAATATCCAACCTAAACCTCCCCTGACACAACTTCAGGCCATTCCCTTGCTCCTGTCACTGGTCACCAGAAAGAAAAGATCGATGTCTCCCCCTCCTCTTCCGCTCACAAGGAAGTTGTAACTGCAATGAGGTCTCCCCTCCATCTCCTCTTCTCCAGGCTGAACAGATCAAGTGCCCTCAGCTGCTCCTCACACGCTTCCCCTCAAGGCACTTCACCATCTTCGTTGCCTCCTTTGGACATTCTCTAACAGCTTAATATCTTTCTTATATTGCTGTGCCCAAAACCGCATGCAATATTCAACGTGAGGCCACACCAGTGCAGAGTGTATGCCCATTGATAGCTGTTCTCGTCTGCCTGCTCTATCTGTATCCATAGCCATCTCTCTGCAGACAGACACAGAAGATCTCTGACAGTAAATAACATTCTTACTCCATGCATGTAAGTTGATTGAAGGTGATGAGGTGATCCAGGAAATTACTGCCCTCAAAAATTCCTGGGACTGCGCTGGAGGCATAGGATAATCTCTGATACCTCTCTATCACTGTTAATCTCCAAGAAATCCTTATAAAATTATGGTCTAATGCTTTAGTAAAGTGTATGAGGGAAGGATGCATTTTATGCAAATTTAGTCAGGAAGTCTTTGAAACTAATTGCTTAAAGTGAGTGGGGAAAGCTGATGAAGTGTGATAGACATACAGAGGGTTTTTTCCTGCTTTCACAATAGATAGTGTTGATTAACTGGCCTTAGCATAGCACTGCATATATTAACTGAGCATCAAATTGCTCAGGGGATGAGCCTGCTCTGTGCATGAACTTTACAGTCTGTGCTCTGAATGTTATTACAGATGTGAATTCAGGAAGTTTTGGAGTTACCCTTCTGCGGACAAAATCACTGGTTTTCGTCAACTTGGTATTGAATTGTTGTCCTGGCCTAGTGTCAATATTTTATTTTAGTAGCAAAAATGGCTTAATATCTTAAAAAAAAAAAAAGGAAAAAAAAAAAAAAAGTAAAGCCATACCTACAGAATGGGCCATTTCTTCTGGAAAAGTCTCAGACTTGGGAGTAATGCTAGGGAAATCCTCCTTCACATATGCTACTCAGCGTCGGTACCCCTGAGAGGTGTCAAAGGCTTGTTTGTCAATCAGCCTGCTACTTTAACTGCCAAGTCCTTTTTGGTCTTTCTGTTTTGTGCCTGTTGGACATGCTGACTTTTCTGCTAGAAGAACCTCTGATCTTTCTTTACTACTGTTCTGGACGTGGTCTACCATTCTGCAGGTGTGGGCTGCACACCTTGTTCCTGGTACATCACCTTACATTTAACCATATTTGCATATTTATAGGAAGTCAGTGATTTCATTTCCACACTGGCTGGAGGGTGGAGTTACAAGTTAGAGCTACATGCTTGATCTAGAACTAGGATTTGCATAGATGTCTACATGTATTTGACACCTGAATAAAACACATTGTGCCTGCTGTAGCACGTCACGTCTGTTGTTCTTAAGTATACAGGAGTGCATGCCATGGACCTATGCATGCTTCATTTCAGGGTGAGAGCTGGGCACCTGCTGTTGATTTGTGTTCCATTCCCTTCAAGATATCTTGACCTAGTTTTAATGGAGAAAAGATTTTTACGACATCCAAGACTGGATAGTCCCCTCCATGCTGTGCCCTGTGGACACATATGATCCCTGCCAATGGCCATGAGCATTTCACTGTGGCAGCTGGTGGATTTGTGACAAAATGGACAAGTCAAAGGAAAAGGCAGAGCAAGAAGCAGCTGCAGGAAAATGTGCTGGAGGGAACTCACAAGTTAACAACTGATCTTAAAACATTTTATTAAAATACAACTAACATGAATTAACTCAAAATATTTTCTTTTTGAAAAAAAAAAAAGAGAAAAAAAAAACTAACTTGAATGACTGGGGAATAGTAAATTAAAAAAAAAAAAGCTTAATGAAAATGATCTATTGTGTCTGACTGTAAGGACCAGGTGGAGAACAATTACAGGTCTTTGGAAAAGTGAAGACTGAGATTTCAGTGGGTCTCCTTTAATAGGAAAAAAAAAAAGATGGATATGAGCCTCTGATGAGCAACACACAAGGTTATGTAGGAGTCACAGCACATTCTGTCTTATTTGGGACAGAAAGCCAGATGCATCACTGTTACATAAGCCTGCTGACCTGCATATAGAGCTTTGTGGTAACACCAGTTTCAGAAAAATAAATCCTGCTCAATTTAGCTTACATGAAGATACAAAATGCCACAAAACATGTTCTTCCCTAAAGGGCTTAGTTTTGAAATGTAAATTGGGAGAGCATGAATACCTGGGAAAAAGAGAATGGGTAAAAAGGCAATTAATGTGATGCAAGCTTAGTCTGCTGACTAATGGTACAATCCGTATATTTAGGGAATGGGACCACAAGCTGCGTTGTACACCAGCCACAACAGCCCATTATTCAAGTCATGCAGCATGAAAAAAGATCATACCAATTTGTAGAGGATTTTGATAGGTTTGTTCAACTTGATGTTACTCTGATTTGAAATGAAAATGAATAAAATAGAATATTTTCAGTTGGAAGGGGCCCACAATTATTATCTTGTCTGAAGTTAATGGTATCTAGAACTAGAGATATCAGAAGCTCTGGGGTTCCCAGCTTAAGGAATCCTGTCAGGATCCTCTGGCTGCCTAGGATGCCAAGGAGTTGCACATTTCCAGAGCCTCCAGACTCTTGCTTCTTTTCTTTCTGCCTGGTGGGCTAACAGAAAGTTGGCAGCCTTGGAGTTTATGAGCAGGGACACTGCTCTGAGTTTCTTGGCATCCTGCCTAATGAGATCTGTAGAGGAGCCAGCAGCTTAGGAGCTCTGCAATCTCTGAGACAATCCTGGAGCAGTAACTTCTTTTTAACTCCCACTCTCTGTCAGCCTGTCAGGAGTACGGTTGAAGAACAGGGAAGAGGACCTGGCAGAAAATCAGGCGTGATTTCTGCAGTGTCATCAAAGTCAAATGTGCCATTAAAAATGTTTCTGCCCACTTTCAGTAACTCCACAGAGAAACACTAACAGGTCAGCACCTGATCCTGGAGGTCCCACATCTCTTTGCTTTAGCTGTCATGGGTGCAAAGCTCAGTGAGGCAGAAGAGAGGACACAGAAATATTTACACCATCCCAGTATCTTTGTAGTTGGGATGTGGGTCACCTGCAGTTCTTCACACAGCACTAGTCTGCCTGTAGTCAGATGGCCTACAAATCCCAGTTGTCCTAAAGGTACTGGAGGATATGGTTATTCCAGGATGGCTCTTTACTGACATAGTAGCTAATACAATAGTTCTGGAAAAGTAGATGAAATACATGTTAGTTCCCTGTGCTTTTTCCCATGCTTGCTTTATGGTTGACCCTGAGGTCTGCATCTGAGTGGAGATATGGGGCCGAACAGTGCAGACAGGAGAACTGTGTCCCAAGCATGTACTTAAATTCAATACAGATATTACCAATGTAAGTTATACCAGCTTGAAGGTTGCTGTCATTCGTATTTATAATCTGCAGCTGCACAGTGACGTTTTAGCAGCTGCGGGTCCCCAGAAGGTGAACATCCTCTCGCTTTCGGACACCATAGAGTTGGAGGATGATAATGCAACAGGACTTACAGCTCACTGTCATGACTGTGGCCCCTGCAGGGTGAACTAGGACTAACGATGCAATGCAAAATTGCCCAAATGACAGACAGAATCTGGGCCACTGTGTTCATCTTGTCTGATTTCCAAATTTTTCAGTGCTCAGGGGGACAGGATTATAACAAAGTTTGACTTCCTGCTATGTAGGTCATATGCTGTATACTGAATCCTCCGTCACAGTGGTAAAGCTGGAGCAGGGAAACTTACTTTGCCTCTGTAAGGGTCAATGGGAATAGCAGATTTTTTCTTTTATTAAATAATTTTCAAGTAGTTTGATTTGTGATAAAACTATTTCGGTTTTTACTGTTGGTGGTTCATTAAAATAGTTGCAGTTACAATGTTTTGCAGTTATTAAACTCTGCAGACTTTAGATTGCTGTGGCTGAGCAAAGTCACTGTTGGTCTGGAGGCTTTGCAGGTGACAAGATGACTGCCTGGCTCTGCCGTGGGGTGTTCAAAGGCATCATCACCCTGGTGCTCCTGCAACCACAGCTGTCCATCCGCTCTCTCTGCAGACAGGGTTCTGCAGGCTGATACACAAATCTGCAGTGGGTTGATCTGGGAACAGAAAGCCCATGATTTACTCAAAGACTTGTAAAGATACTGCTTCGATTACTACTTCAAAAAAAGTAAAACCTGACCTACTCTAGCAGTTATTCTGGCATTTAAGAGAACTTTGTAAAGATCAGGCAAGAAAAACAAAGCAAAACAGATATGCTCAAATATTTGTGTGCTCCTGTCTTCCTAAGCTTTTGCTATGGGGTGCAGAGCATCTAGAAATCCTCTTTGTCAGTTGCTGCTTTATCTGCACTGGATGTGCATGCATCATTTTTTCCTGCATGGTTGGAGAGGTAGTGGGATTAAAAATGCTTTGCTGAAATGTGAATTCACTTACCTGTTTTTCTTAGGCTGACAGCAGCAAGGCAAACCTGCTGATCAGAAACTTGTATGACTGTGCATTTTAGGGGAAGATTTTTCTTTTTTAATGCTGCAGCTCTGTTGTATCAATTAAAAAAAATGTGTCTAAGGAGGAGGCAATAACTCTGAAAGTGTCTTTGATGACTAAACATTAAACGCTAAATATGCAGCATTGCTGCTGATTTTTCCAGTCTCCTGTGAGTCATAAAATTTTGTCTCGTATTGAGTGAGCCGTCCTTAAGGACCTTGACTTTAAAAAAAAAAAAAGCCTGTGACTCTCCCTCAGTCAAATAATTTAAATGAATGGTGTTCTGTAGGACATTTTTAATGCTTTTCAGATCATTAAAATCCCTGAAGGACAGTGGGCAGGTCTGCATTTGCAAGCATCACTGCTGTCCCCAGGACAAAGTCCCTCTGGCCCAAAGGTTGCTGTGCCTTAGATGAGTGCAACCCTCAGGCTTCTGGGCAGCTGTTATCCATGCAAATGGGAATAGGGCTGCCTGGGAAGACCATCTATTAAAGAGAGAGAATGCTTCAGAGACTGAAGGGCGCAAACAGCCTCTACTTCCAAGGGCCTTGTTTTGTCCTGCTCACAAGTTGTGCTCTTCAATCCCAGCGAGTCTTTAGGATTTTCATGGTTGTACTTAGCACCTTGGAGTGTAGCATGTTTTTACAAGATTCATGGCTGTTACCGACTGCAAATGTATCTGTTCCAGTGGTGTTCTACAACTGCTCTGTGAGAATGATACTACACAGTACCAGCAGAATCTAATCATGAAGATTTCTATGTTAAGGGTGCCTCTCTGAGAAACTGTAAGAAAAGAATTTGGAAATAACCAAGTTGAATGTGCTTCTATTACTTGGTTGTTTGTTTGGGTTTTTTTGGCGGGGGGGGAGCTGTGGGACTCTTGTTGTTCAACCTGTCTGTTGCATGTTCAGCGCAGGAAGAACCACTCTGTGTCCCAGTTGTAACTGGATTCACCATGGTGCTAAAGCACTTAGTGAATGACAGTGAATGTGAAGTATTTGTTGTGGGTCATTGTTACCATCTCTTACTGTTGGTAGTTTTTGGATAACGCTCATTTCTTTAACTCACCTCAGCAAAACATGCACATGATGGGGATTGTCTCCATTTTTGACTTGACCAGATAATGCTTCTGGAATTTGCTTTTTCATTGTCCTGCATTGCATTATTGTTTTGAGATGTTTCTCAAAATCAATGTGCCTGCTATATAGGAGGTATCACTCTGCCATTGTATTTGGACATGTCATGCTGTTACTGTCTCTACAGTATGACGTTAACTCATTTGCATTAGCCTTTAAATCCATTATGATTGTCTTAATGGGCGAAATGTAAATAACACTAAGTTCATGTGCATAATTTACTACCAAAAAAAGGCCTGTATTTAATAAGTTCTGTTAGATTTTCAAGGCTAATAAAAGCTCTGGGGTATATAAAAGAGGCAGTGCCATTACATGAGAACTGAATAAGCAAAGTAAATGGAGTCCTGTGGAAGATCCTTTGAATACAAGGGTGTTTTAATTGTTTCTTATTTTAAATTGGACTAGGGCCACTCTTTAATTAGAACTAGCACTGGGTGAACTCTATCGTTACAAAAAAAAGAAAAAAATCCAGCTGGTTTTTCCGTTTTGTGTGTGTGTGTTCCAACAATCTGTGATTAGTCTTCAAGGTTTCCTAGTTTGTCATTTTAAATTCTTGAACTGCCTCATATTAGCATCTAAGCCTCTTGGCAAGCTGGCTAGCTTTGGCTGCCTGTTCAAGATTCTGGGTTAGCAATTGATCTCATAAGTGTGTATGTTACTGCTGCCTGTCTGCAAAGTTGTGGGATATTTGATGAGCAGGAGGTTAGACATCAGGATTCTTCTGTAACCATTTGTATCTTAGGGCTGCAAAGGATTGCAAGGATATTGTTCTAAAAGAGATTTTTGAAAGCAAATATATTATATATACATTGATAGGCCATTAACAGAAGAAATTAACTTCCAGAATGATATTCAGCATGGCAGTGAGTTCAACTGTCCATGCACATTTATAAGATTCACATTTCAACTGTGGTTACCCTACCCTAATTAAGACTCCTAAGTTGTTCCTCTCTAAGCAGTGTGAAAAATGAATGTCTCTATGTGTGTCTGCCATTTTTGTGAAGAACTTTGTAACATCAAATAGGAGCACTACTTGTATATTGACTTTATTCTACTGTTACTGAAAATAATGTGTTTTGTATAGAGTTTGACTAAGACAAGTCTCATTTATCACTCCTGAATTCATCTTTCCAGAGTTACACCGTTACTTATACCATTAGTTTCATAAGAAAGAAACTGGCATAAAGCCAGAGCAATGATGTTGAATCAGATCTATAAATGTGACACGGTTTAGTATTCAATACCTTTATGAAGCACAAAAATGTAGACATACATAATTTCATTTTTGACCATTCTAGGAGAATATATTTTATTTGTGGCTTTCAGTGTCCGTGGTTGGTTAGTTGGTTGTTGGTTTTTCTTTCCTTGAATGCACTTCTTTTCCTCTGAGTTATAGGCAAGCTCTGTTGGCCTTTGGTTATAGTTAGGATCAATATGTCTTTATTCAGAGTTTAATGAGATTCACACCTCTTGAGCTCAAATGTGAATCCATCAAATAGAAATGAATTTTAGAAGCAGCAATTTGTGAATGAGAAGACTGCATTGAATACTATTTGATTTTCTTTTTTATCCTAAACACAGAAATCAAATGTTTTTGCAAAGATCAATATGTTCTCAGTTATATAACATTTCTTTACCAGCGAAGGGATCCCACGTGTATTATGGCACAATTCAGCTTTGCAACATTTCCTTTCCTGTAATCACTGGTTTTTTTCCCAGCTTTTCTATTTCCAGGTAATAAAAAGTTTTCTAAATGAAAATGTTTATATTTTAAAATAAGGTACTATAAAACATGCATTAAACAATTCATGGTAGGTAATTTTCTATTAAAGTGTGTGTGTACCATAGACACGTAGATTTTTTTGTAATGGATAGAAGTGATGAAATAACTCTATGCTCATGATCATATTGGTTAGACCAAGTAAAATATCTGTAATTTCATTATAAAATATTAAAAAACAGCAGAAGCCCTCATGCCTGACATTTTCACTCATTTGTGCTACTGTAACTCTAGAATAGTGGTAGAAACCAGTGGAACTCCAGTGGTACTAAAGAAATTATAATCTGTTACCCTTGATAAGGGCAGAAACACAGCAGAGTACTTCCTTTGTATTGTACAGCAAAAACTGGTGTTGCAAAGTATCTTCTTCAAATATCTGTTCACAATAGCAAAAATATGTATTTCTTTGCTGGATATAAAGAAATTTGATTAATCCCTGAAATTTTGCAATTTCTTCATTTTAAATACCTCTAGTGATGCAAATCAATGGAGATACAGTGTTTCTAGCCCCGCAAATTAGAGCTGAGGCACTGAGCAGCTGCTGTGTACTGGCGACTTCAGATCTTTAATGCTGTGTTACATACTGAGGCAATGTTTCCAGTGGGCACCAACTGATATTATTCTCATGTCAGACTGGAGCAGTTGGAAGTTCATGACGGTCCACCACCTAAATTCACCCCAGATATCAGGCATTATTTAAATATGTTTTTACAGTGGTATCACCATACTTCATATCTTCTTTCAGATGATCCTGTGTGTGTGTTCATTCCAATTGGACTCAATGACTTGAAGAGTCTTTTCCAATCTAAATAATTCTAAAAATGAGCACAGGTGCCCTCTGAGGATGCCATAGAAACTCTGGAAATGTCTGCATCGTCCTTCAGCCCTTAGTTTTTGTCCTTCCAGCCCCAATGCTGTTTGCCTTAAAAGTCTCTGTATTGGCTCATTCCTTTCCAACTTTAGTGCACATTCTGAATGTTTTTGCAAAGCTTTTACTGCTGTTCTTCAGGGGAGCAAGATGGCTCCCATCCACCCTATGCTTTGCAAGGGATGAAGACCATGCACCCTAGCAGTAGGCACAGAATTCTGCTCTCCAGGGAATTAACCGGAGTTGAGTAGTCAGACACGACAGCCATCTTTAGGAGGACGTGCATGGTCAGCACTAGTTCTGTTCCACCAGGATGAGCTGAGGTGGATGAGCTTATGAAGAGCAGTCAGTACTATTTTTAACTTTGTATTCTTTGTATCATCTGTCTCTGAACAAGCTGAGCTTGGTTAACCAAGTGGTAGATACTTGAGGAGTAGAGCACTTGCCCTGTGAGGTGAGGCCAAGGCATTTATGCTGGTTCACCCTTGCAGAAGAGTCAGCTTTGGGGGGACCTCAGAGCAGCCTTTCTGAATCTGTGAGGAAGCAAGTGAGAATCATAGAATCATAGAGAAGATGGAACCAGGCTCCTCACAGTGGGGCATGGTGAGGGTGAGACACAGCGGGCATAAGATGAAACAAGAGAAGTTCAGATTGGATATAGGACAAGTATTTACCTCATGAGACCAGCCCAGCAGTGGGACAGGTTGACCAGGGAGGCTGTGCATTCTCCCAGAAGGTTTTCAAGATTTGACTAAGTAAGTCCTGAGCAAACTGGTCTAACACTGGAACTGACTCTGCTCTGAGTAGGTTGATCTGAGGTTCTTTCCTCTGACCTTACAGTTGCCTGATACTTAGCACAGGATGAACAAGTACAGAGGTGAAGGACTGGGAGCAGCTAGAAAAAATAAATGCTGGTGGCTCAGAGGGGTGGTAAAAGATTGGAGTCCATCAAGTGAGTGCATGAATATGGATCACTGATCTTTGTTATGCTGGAAATGATTCAGTCCCGGCTTAGAGAGCAGTGCATAGTCATCACTTTCATGTTGCAAGGTTTCCTTTAAGGTTCCAGTGTCACAGACAAGTCTGTTTTATTTAATGACCTTCTACATTAGCAGTTCTTTGTATTGGTGACTGAAACTCATTTTGCCTGTGATGTGAAGGAGCTCAAGCCCAGCCTCTGCATCACTGCTCAACCATGTGCTTTAGCCCTACCAAAGAATAGGAGGACAACAAATTTCTGACCATCAGAAATATCCATGTTGAAAATTTTAGGTCCATTATTGATAAAGACTCAACTGGTTTTTAATCACTGAGATGCATGGTTGGAAACTGCAGCTTTGTGTTTAAGCCCTGGAAATGCTTGGTTGATATTTTTCTTTTGTAAAGTGACATCATGAAGACCTTTCTTTTTTTTCCTCAAGCATTTCACAACACAGTCTTCCTCTCTGACCAGAGTAATTACAAAACAATTCATTAGTGGTTTATGTTTATGTTGTCATACTGCTTAGATAGATAAGTATTATGAAGAAAAAGAATAAGACGAGGGTGGAGGATAAATATGTCAGGGAAATAAGACTGCAAGGAGCACAAGGTTTCATAAAGACTTTAAGTGGAGAAAAAAAGGAGGAATGAATAATATCATGCAGGAAGGAGCAAGGACAGACAAAGAGGATGAAAAGAATGTGAAAGTGAAGAGTCTGACAAAACAAGAAAGGAAATATATTTGGCAGCTAACGTTTAGGAAAAAAATAATAAAAAGTGAAGGAAATATTATGCAAATAATATTGTCTACATAAATTGACTACAAATATTACATTTGTAAATGCTTCTTAGTCTAGCAGTGCATGTTTGGTAAATATTCTTTATCCCAAATTCTGGAAAATTAGAGAACTTACTTTAAATTTAAATTGGTGGTTTATAAAAGATGTGATCACTAAAGTGCAAAAAACCCCATAAGACCATTGAATGAATGCAATTTGAATCAGATTTCCATTATTCTGGCCACACCAGTTTTTGCAACTGATACTTCAGGAACATTCTGGCCTTTGAACAAGTCAGTAAAGTGACAACTGGCAACAATGGGTATCTCCTGTGCAAGCAATTGAAGAACTAAAATTGCAACCTCTGTCTTCCAAAATAAGGCTACATTTTAGGAGGACCTAGAGACTCACCCTTCTGATCTTCTCCAGTGCCTATGTACAGTGGGATCACAGACAAGAGACTTCACGTATGACTAGAAGGAGAGATAGGAATGTATTTCAGATCATCCCAAAATACAAAGCCAGCTCTGCTGTTACTAAGTCTTATTTCTCTTGGTAATATTAATTATGAATGGAGAAGTACCTGACGTCCTGAAAAATCCTTGGAAAGTGTGGTTAGCAAAGGCTGGAAGTGTGTTCTGTTGGGTGTTGTTTTAATTGCACTTGGACTACGAAGACTTTAAATAAAAAGAAGATGATCTATGGAGGCTCTTCTCCACCTGGAGATAAGAGTGAACTGCCATGGACTTTCTTTGTTTGCAGTACAGGCTGGAGCTTTGTTAGATAATGCAAAGAGAAGAAATTCCAAAACCAGTTTTGTTTGAATCCATCTACCGCAGAGGCAGAAATAATGTATAATGTCTTATGAAGGTTGCAGAAAGCTTCTGGTGTTGTTTTGAATCAGAAGAAAGTCTGAATATTTTCCACCTTCTGATCCAAGACAGAGATTTGAACTAGGAGATCTGTAAGGGCTCTAAATGTCTCTCATCACTAGGACTCCTTGATGTGCTCCTGCCCATCTTGCACTCTCCTTGCTCAGTGACTGACTTTTGCATATCTCACTGGTTTTGTGTCATACAATAACCCCATCTAGTTGCTTCTCCAAAAATAATGACCTTCCCTTTATTACTTTGCCCCACTCTGCAGGACTTTTTTTCATTTCTGTTATTCATGCTTGGAAAAACCTTTCCATCCTAAAGTACAAGCCATAAAGGCTCTCTCCTTTTGCAGTTTTTAATTTTTCTGTTTTAAGAGGCATGTTGGTGAATGGGACATGTTTTAGTAATGACATTTAATTACTATCACCAGCCAGTTACTATAGTAATAATTAAATTTTTTTTTTTAATTCTGTATGTTATTATCATTTCCCATACTCCTGATATACTAAGATGTATGTTCCTCCAGTAGACATCCAGTTTCAGCCAGAGTTATGTATGCACAGAGTGCATCACTGGTGATATTTAACAGTAATAATGACAGCCTAATACAATATTTTGCAGGATTTGAAACCTAATATCTGAGGAAGGATTCAAATGATGTATATTTCTCTGAGAAAAGTTATAGAAATAGGACTTACTTGGAAGGTTGGATTTATGATGGCTTTCGTTCCTGGATTGATCTTTATCCAAGAGACTACTTCTGTAGATCCCTACCAAGGGGGTTACGAAATAGTGCTGGGAAGATGTCAGGGAGCGTTTATTTCCATATTGACAAATGGATGTTTGTCTTGTGTGCAAGAAGGAGTAACAAGGGAAATTTTCATCTTAAATTAGTAAATCATAGGAGAATGTCGCAGTATGTTTTGGACAGTTCAGTTTCTACAATGTGATGCCAATATACTATGTTTGTATGGAAGCACCTAGGCACAGTGCTTCCCAAATGCTTCATTTTGACCTTGATTGAATAACGAACAAATCCTTAAGTGGTAAAAGTCCAGATACTTATGCTTTTGTCTTTTTTTTTCTTTGTTTTTTTTTTTTTTTTTTTTTTTTTTTTTTTTTTTTTTTTTTTTTTTTTTTTTTTCCTTTTCTTTTCTTTTCTCCTTTCTCTTGTCCAGGAAAGAGTGTATCAGTCACACGGAAGAACCAGTAGAGCTCCGAAGGACTGATGAAATGTGCTTTGCCCTGGTGGTGCCTGCAGCTGCTACGTTATGTGAAAAAATGAGAAGTTGCCCTGAATTACCATCTGCGACGTTTTAGCCACCTCCTATAGATGGCCATGTGGGCCAACCCAATGTGTGCTTTGAGACCAAGTGTCATTTCGTTTTCTTGGGATCTCAGCTTTTGCATTTTAAAGCAATTACCAAGTTAAGCACAATCTCTGTGTTCATGGGTCTGCCTGCATGGGCATGTAATATCTTCAGCCTCATATGGCTTTGAGCATTCCTGAAAGAGCCTTTGATCTGAGTTGGGATGTTTAGTATTTCTGAGGATGCAATACTTGAGGGTACAAACTGTTCAGCAAATGAGACAGAATGGCATTTTTACAAGGGTAAGTAGGAACTGGGAATGTACTTCACGTGTGCTGAGGGGCACTTGGAACATCAAAGTGCTGTGTCCTAATACACTGAGTATTTCAACCACATGAATAGGCCACACTGAATTTAACTTTCAGATAAGGCATTTGCAGGCATACATGCTTTTTCCAAAATAGGTGGGTTTGTGCACACTGGCTGGTAATAGCACAGATGGTGCAAACACATTTTGCAATCACGCTGCACACTACAGATTACACACCCATAATCCCTACTATTCATCTCCCAGTACCGTTTGTGAAGGCCGGGAGATGTGGATGCAGGCACAAGATTTGTGGGTAAGGGGTTATTTGTGTACATGCATCCGTTCTGTGAGCAAAGGCACACAGCACTGTTAAGTCAGTGGCAATGCTCGTGCTGACCTGAACAGCAGCAGCCATGGGGACTGCTCTCAAACTGCCTCTTATGTTGAGATGCACCTTCAGTTTTGATAACCAACTTGTATTTCCTTTTTTTTTTTTTTTTTTTAATGTTGAGCTAACTGCTAGGATGTGCTGTCTTCTCAATGATTAGTTGCCCAACAATTACAGATATCGTTTGAAAGGAAGCAGAAGAATAATAAACAAACCAGATTAATGTAATGTGCATTTCTAGATTACGATTAGTAACAAGATAACACGTTGTCATGGTAACACTCAAAGCTTAAATACAAGTTCTTAAAATAAAGCAATGACATATGTGTAGGTTTCTATCCATTTGCATACTATCCACCTGAAAACATGCATAATTTCTACAATACTCAGGCAATTAAACCCTACTTTTTCTTTCTGAATTAAGTGTGGAACTAAAATATCATGCCTCTTTCCTAGTATTTATGCATAATCTCCCACCATAAATTATAAATGTTGATAAAGAAGCTGTCCATTTTGTAACATCTTAGGCTTTCTGCCTTTTGGTTTCATTTTAGAACAATTAGTATAAGGAATGTAGAACACACTTTATGGTTTGTACCACATTGATGTCCTTGAAATTCTACCAGCTCCTAATACGAAAATTGTCTCACTGATATTGGAAAAGTCTGTTTATTAATTAAATTGATAGACCAGTGGGTGCATTTCATGTGGCTGAGGGTTGGGAATTAAAATCCCAACTTTACTTCAAATCACTGTAAGAAAGCAGTAAACTTTCAATGTGAGATTGCTAGATAAGATGGAAAGCCTTTCTAGTTGCCTTACAGTGAAAAGTGTTGTCTGTTTGTTATAGAGTCTGAATTTCTTTCACTAAGCAGAAGTTAACTTGTTTAATGTGCTATCTATGGTACAGGTGTCAGGAGATGCTTTACATGTATTGTCATTTTGTGTTAAACTTTCAGGAATGCAAAATTGGGCACTTTGTTATGATTGCTTTATATGCACAATACTGCTTTCACCAAATTCTTTAGTCAAAATTAAGATGCTGCAAAGTTCTTTTTAAGTAAATATGATCTTCTTCTGTCACCCTAAATAGACAAAACGGGCAGTGTTACATGGAAAATATGATTTCTTTGGCAGTTCACTTATTTATGTATATTGTACTGTATAGACCATTGTAGGATATTGAAAATATAGCTTACAGGTTGCTCCTTACACAACCTTTAAATCCCAAATTCTGGTCTTCACACCTCTGTGGATGGCAAATGCTGAAAGTAAAATGATTGCCTCCGGCATGATAATCATGTTACATTCAGAATAATACAGTTGCTGGGAAATATTTCATATACACAGCAGAGTTCCTAGGATAAACCTGCTGCTAAGGCATGGCTGATATTTGTCCTTGTGGCCTTTTGAATAGTGGAAAGTCTGATTTGTGTTTCATAAATCTGCCTGTATTTCTCACATGCAGATGAAGGTTTTTAATATTTGAATTTACTGTTCTTGTGGGGTGGAGGGAGGGACATGTGCATGCTGGGTTTTGCCACTAATCCTTCGGAAATCCTTTAGTGCCTTAAGGAGGCAGAGGGGGAACAGACCTTAGGATTACAGAAACTTGCTCAAACCTCTTTCTTGCTTTAGCAGAATTCCTTTAAAATATATTGTGCCTTTGGCTCCAAATATATTTGCATTAGAAATCAGTAGCCATGGGATTATGGACAGGGCTTCTTGACCCTGTACAAATGCTAGGAAAGAGAGCATACTTTTTCTTTTATAGGATGTGAATTAAAAGTATAGCTAACTTAAAGTCTGCTGTTGAGATCCACGAATATTAGGAAAGTTGCAAGTTGCAAAAAAAAAAAAAAAAGAGAGTGAGAAAAAAAAAGGAGAAAGTTCAAATGTACTAGATGAAATGCTTGTACCACTGAAGTGACTGGCAAATTTCCACTGGCTTCCCTGGGACCAATATTTCATGCTTGCTTCTACTTGGCTTAAGAAATTCTCACATGGGATAGATTCATGGGCATCATACTCTCTTTAACATTGTTTATGCACCTAAGGGAGGAAAAGAGAGATTAGTAGTTGTGGAGACCTGCCTTGATTTGGAGCTGTTTGCATCTATGGCATAAATCTCTGTTCACTGTTGTTTCTCTGTGTAACATGGACTCTTGCTATGGGAATATGAATATGCAAATGTAAATTCCAATGTGAGAGATTACTGTGCAGTGTGCACTAACCGATGCCAAACAACTACATTTCTCTACTCTCTGAACCTTGGTCTTTTTGAAAAAGAGGGAAAATGTAGCTAATGATGAAAACCACTCCTGTGCCAAAAAAGCCTGTGTGAGGCAATTCATGTACTCACTGATGGTCCTAAGCAGCATTTAGGAAAAACTGAGTAAGCTTTTAGCTCATAAGTGAATTTTATCTTCTAGGAATTAAGAGGAATTTGCTGGAAAAAAAAAAAAAGAAGAATGATAAAGAAATGAAAACCTGAAAATGAGACTGGTGGTGGTCTTCTGTTTAGCTCCCTGGGATGACAAACAAGTTTTAAAGAATATGTAAATAAAGAAAACCATTACATAGCTCGCAGTATGTAAGACAAGGCCCAGCATGGAACAGATTTTTATAGCTTATTTATAAATTACACTTTTACCTTTTGTTTGGAACTTGGAAAAGGAAACAGTGTAAATCAAATAAGAAGTGAAGACTTACTGCACACATTTGTTGACTGAAACAAAAATATTTCCCCACCTTCTGAGGTATTAAGGAGTAATGTGGGATGAATAATGTACGGAGTTCTTGCCTTGTGAGCTCTAGTGCTGTACAACTCTTTAACTCTGCAAAGCCAACAGAGGGGTGGTAACCAGAAGTCATGAAGATCAGTTTTTAGGGCCACAAATTCATATGAAGAGGTACCAAAGAATGCACAAAAAGGCTGGGGTCTATGGTGTGATGCTTATTAAGCAGGTGTACCAGCTAGACTAGGGAGGGAGGGGTGTTTGTAAATAAATGCAAAAAAATTTAAACTCTGACCCATGACCACTCGGTAACTGGGTGTCAAATTAATTTCAGCTAAGTGAGAAGCTTCAGTAGTATGAGAGAGGCCACTTATATTCTAACTGTTCCATTAAAACTTTCTGGGTAACTTTTCAGCAAAGTTTTCCACTCTAAGACATTTTTCATTATATCAGCTGTACATATGTATTCATTTTCATTGTAATTAAGGACAATACAGAATTGTAACGAAGTCACAAAGTCTACTTGATGATTATCACAGATTTGTAACTCACTTAAATTATGTAAGATATGTTGACATTTTATCTTGTTAACAAGATGTATTTTTCTATGTCAGTCAAATGTACAATTTGTATAATTTTGTATATTAAATGTATGCATATTTTAAATTAAAAACATCATAATTTTATTATTTTATTATTTTACAATGGTGACAAGAGCTTCTGAGAGACAGCTGTAAATACAACTGTGTCCATGGATAACAACGCAGGAATTCTCTTTTGAGGAAGGGGGTCAGCTGGTCTTCTAGCAGGGTAAGAAAACTGCAACTGGGGTCTTGATCCACTTGATGGATGAGCTGCCATTCAGCTTCAGCTGATTTAATGGAATGAATATGAATTAGCAGAATACTGTGAACTGGACCACTGCTCAGAAAGTGGGTAACCGGAGCCTTCCCCAGCTTGTGGTGTTTTGTATCCACAGCTCCTACATGCCAGGAGACAGTCCAAGTCACCAAGGCATGGGACAGGGTTTCGTGGGGGAGGGCGATACTGCTGGCAGAGATACACCAGTCACAGAGAGGAGAGAGGGAGACTGACTCAGTGACTTCATGGCTTAAGTCACTCTTCTGGGAGAAAGAAAACTTTGGTCTCTGTCACACTTACTCCCTATAAACCGTTCATGGCTTTTTTGTCTGTTGCAAAATGCAGAACAGCAAAAATAGGTGCAAAATGTACATTGCATATTCTCTGAGTCCCTGCACTGGCCAAGTCCTGTTCTAGCTCGTAAGGCTCACACTGTTGCAAGAAGAGCTCCAGCTACAACTAAAGCCAAGCCAGTATGTGAGATTTTTTTTGTGTGTGAAGGAAGCATGTCTCTAGCTTTTTGACTGTCTCTCACCTACGCTATTTGGAATAAAGGTCCTTTAGGAAGAGGGTGCACTTTCAATCAAGTTCAGTCCTCTTTTCATCAAGCAAGGTCAAGACGGGATGAGTCTGCAAGAGAATATACCAAAGCAATGTATTCCTCAGAAGTTGCATACTTTTTTTTAGGCAAACTCACAGGGTATCAGGATGTAACTGGGTCTGCTTCTGTAGTACCTAAACCTGCATTTTACTGAGTTTAAGGACAGTATGCACCCAGTGTCTTACCTTTTATTCAACTAAGAGCTACAGTATGAAAACAAACAAACAAACAAACAAACAAACAAACAATGCCCCAAACCAACCAAACAACCAAACATTTAAAAACAATGAAAGACTCTGGTATGATTTTATGCTTATTTGTATCTAGAAAGTTTAATGCTGTTTTCTTAAGCATTGATTTGACATGCTCTCTGAGTTTTATGGTCTCCTTATGTATCAGCAGTAAAATGAATGTCCTAACTTAATACTGCAAAAATAGCACTATTCTTTTTTATTCAGAAAAATTTGAGCAGCTTTAGAAACCTGAACAATGTTATCTAAATAGATCCCAAGTGTAAACAGAGTCCATCTTTCTTAGCTTTATGGATGTTAAATAACAGATGCTCTTTATTTAGCAGTTGCATGTGCAACATACGGGACCTACTATGGGACCATCATAAGTTTTTATTCTGGAAGTTCAAAGTAATCTCTTGATTGCAAAGAAATAACTCATAAAATAAATAATTTTTCCAATATTTGTGAAGACAGGCAGGTCACACATCACACTCCATGTGCCACCTGCATATTTCACTGTCAATGTTTGCTGTCCTGTAGAGGAATAAATTGACTCTCTTTTTTTTCCCAAATGATCAATAAATCTCAACGTTACCATGAGGAACAAAAAAATCAATATTTGCCCACATACAAGAGAAGACTTTAAAGAAGTAATAATGCAATATCCTACAAGCTATACTTATTTTTTCACACACCAGTGAAACCTCCATATGATATTAATGTGTTAATGCGGAAGTGTGGTTTATTAAGTGAGCTGTGGAATCTTGGGCAATATATGCTCAGAAATGTCAGTCATGTTTAAAATCAGTGTGTTAATAACCAATAGTAAGTGAAATTTTTACTGATTTCCTAACTCCTCTCATGTGAACAACACCCACAGTGTTGAATGCACACACAGGGCATTCAAGACAGCATGTACCTCTGCATTATAACAAATGCAGAAAAGAAAGATGTTTTCCTTTGATGCATTTTTTTCAATGCTCAGCTATCTCACATCACTGCTTTTTCACATGGTCTGGGTCCACGAGTACTTGTTAATGAGAAAGATGGCTATGTGGACTCACTTCTGACGAAATCCCAGGGACCTGTCTTTAACCTCCCACTTTTCCTGATTTGTAGCTTGCAATTTTTATCGTGCTAGGACCACCAGGTACACAGACAACAGTGCTGTGTGGCTGGGCTTGTATTCAAACAGCGTAAGCATGTTGTACATGAGCAGTAAATAGGCCTTGTGATTGATCCACTAAGCTTCAAATTTGCTTAGTCACGTAATTAATCTCAAAACAGTTTCTTCCAATATATTATTTCAGAGCAATAGAAAATGTCCCTTATGTAACTACTGGGGTAGTCTAAGGCTGTGAGAATTGCCTGAGATTGGCTGCATGTGCAGGAGAGGAGTGTCCAAGGACTTGTGATTTCGGTCGGTGATCTCCTCGGGCACTGTAAGACAGGTGGTGGTGTAAAGACGGACTTTCCGAAGTGGGCTGCGCAGAGAGCTGAGGGTTAGACACTCTCCATTCCTCCTGCTTTAAAAAAACCCCTCTCCTAGTTTTTGGGAACTTGCATCCCTCACAGCGAAACGAAAGCACTCCCCTGGGCTGCCTCTCTTTGCCGAGGGCCAAAGCCCGGCAGGAGCCGGCGAGGGCGGAGGGCCCGGGGAGCCGCCCGGGGTGCTGAAGGGACAGCTCCG